>JAGSMP010001859.1:0-37297 GCA_029286625.1 Parnassius orleans
TGCATGTCTGAGAAATTAATATATATTTCAAAGACATGTGAAGTCTGCCAAAAACATTAAGGGCAGTGCGGTTGCACATTGGCAGAATTGGCGAGAAATTAGTTCGCCGTCCTTCGGGAACCGTGCATCTGTTCTCTCGCCAAGGCTATTCGAGGGGTCATAAACCATCGCCATCTCGTAAAAGAAAGCCGACCTTTTTGCTTCATACGTCCAACAATTCTCGATGACGGGGAACACCGACCATCCCCCGCGGTGTGAGTACTCCATGCCGGATGTGCGATTTACACAGCACTCGGTTCGCAAAGCACTCCTCTTCCTGGACATCCACAAGTCGAGTGGGCCTGACGGAATTCCCCCAATTGTGTTGAGGACGTGTGCTCCAGAGTTGGCACCGGTTCTAACGCGTCTTTTCCGGTACTCCTACTCCCTAGGCGTTGTCCCGAATTCATGGAAGACAGCTTTCGTGAACTCGATCCCTAAAAAAGGTAACCGTTTTGATCCGTCCAACTACAGGCCTGTCGCCATTACCTCCTTTTTCTCGAAAATAATGGAGTCCATTATTGACTGCCAGCTCATACGGTACCTTGAGGAGCACCAGCTGATTAGTGACCACCAATACGGTTTCCCTCGGGGTCGCTCAGTTGGTGATCTTCTTATTTACCTAACACTTAGATGGGCGCAGGCGATCGAATCCAAGGGGGAGGCATTGGCCGTTAGTTTGGACATAGCGAAGGACTTCGATCGGGTCTGGCACAAAGCGCTTCTTTCGAAGCTTCCTTCCTATGGGCTTCCCGAGAAATCATGCAATTGGATCACCAGTTTTCTGGCTGATCGCAGCATCAAGGTCGTATTAGACGGTGCATGCACCGATTACAAGCTTATTCCTATTAACGCTGGTGTTCCACAAGGCTGCGTGCTATCACCTACGCTGTTTCTTCTGCATATCAATGATATGTTGCAAACCGGTTACATTCATTGCTATGCGGATGACAGCACTGGTGATGCTCTATACACCGGCCGTGCCAATATTTCTCGGGAAAACGTCCCCAAGTACCGGAACAAACTTGTGTCTGAAGTCGAGTCTTTGCTGAACAAAGTCTCGGATTGGGGGCGACGAAATCTAGTCCAGTTAATTCACAGAAGATACAAGTTTGCGCATTTACCGCTAAAAAGAACCCCTTTGTCGTATCTCCTCAGTTTCAAGGCACTCCCCTTGTTGCCTCAGCCAGTATTGGAATCCTCGGCGTCGACATATCGGTGACGTGCAGTTTCGTGGTCACGGAAGAGCCAAGTGGCCTTTAAAAGTTGGCGTGCTCAGCAGAGCGGGACAGTATTTCATGCCGACACACCGCCTGCAGCTTTACAAGGTGCAGGTTCGGCCTCACATGGAATAATGTTCCCATCTCTGGGCTGGGGCTCCCCAGTGCCAGCTCCTTCCACTTGACCGCATCCAGCGCAGAGCGGCTCGAATTGTCGACGACCGAGTCCTTTCCGATCGGCTCGATTCACTGGCGCTGCGAAGAGATGTTGTATCCCTTAGCGTATTTTATCGCATCTACCACGTGGAGTGTTCTGAGAAATTGTTCGGACTAATTCCAGCCGCACAATTTCACCATCACACATCGCGACAAAACTCACGATACCATCCATACCATCTGGATGATTGGCGGTCCACCACTGTGTGATTTAGAAGAAGTTTTCTTCCTCGCACAACTTCTTTGTGGAATCGATTACCACCAAAGATTTTTCCGGATCGATACGACTTAGGGACCTTCAAGAAAAGAGCCTACTCCTTTTTAAAAGGCGGGCATTGCATCTGCAATTCCCTTGGTGTTGCAGTTGTTCATGGGTTACCTGATGGGCGGCGGTAGTCACTTACCATCAGGTGAGCCGCATGCTCGTTTGCCCCTCTCCTATAAAAAAAAACTGCTACCCTTACGGCCTACCAAAAGTCCACTGCTGAACATATATTTCTTTTCACAGGGAATAGTTGCCATATGAACCACGTTTAGCAGGCGAGTTGGCAACCGCAGTTTTTATTTTTATTTTTAGTTGTTAATAGGGAGATATTGCTATCCCTCCCCAAGTTTGTTTTCCTCCGTCGCCTGTTACGACACCCTCGGGAGGTTATAAGATATTGGATATTCTTACACCGTCACTACACAATGACCATACTTATTGCGTATATACGCAGTAGTAAGTAGAAGAAGCATATACCAATAAAGTATTGGCAACCGTAATAGCGGGTCCCCCTTGCGATAAAGAGTGACTCCTTTCTTCCTTATTCTAATTCACAATCATAATAAATTGATGTCTATTCGAACAGTCATATGGCAGCTTTATTGCGATATAAATATGGAAAACAAATCCTTCTGAGTAATATATTTGATACATGAACTCGTAAATGTAGCATCACAAGAGGGCTTAGGGAGATTGCTTTACGTATAAGATTTAATAGGTTGTCGTTGTGTCGTAAGATATTTATTCATTTATTTTATTTATTTATACAAAACATTACAAAAAATTCCTATTAAGGTTTATCCGCAGCTGTTGAGCGGTGTTGCCGTCTACGATTTAAGTTTTACACATCGGATTACGTTTTATATAACATAATTCACATCTTCGCATTGAATCTAATTTTTATTTGATTTAAGAGAGGCGGAGAGGCATTAATTTATTCTGTACGTCTTTACTTTATTTAATATTTTGGTAAGATAAAATTGCATTTAAACATGCTATACACGTTATTATAAATAGTACATATTATATAATCCTTACATTTACTTATAACAAATTAAATATCGATGTAGAAATGTAATTTAGTGATTTTTTTAAGTAAAACTTGCGACTTGAGGGTAACTCAGATCAAACGGAAGTCACGTTAAGTAAAATCACTTTAATGCAGTTTCTAGGCAGTACTGACTATTTTATTTCGTATATTTTATATAATTAGTGCCAAATTTAGCAAATAGGAAAAGAGGATAGGTAATCGCCGCTTCTTCACTTCTCACACACTTCTCACACATGAATTTTAAAAGCTTACTTAGAATGAAAACTAAAAATAATTAACGGGAGTATTAGTAATGTTAACAGCTTTATTAGTATTCCTTCTTAAAAAAAACTAGTATCAATCAAAAGATAAATTCATTTCAACATTAATGGAAAAATGAGGAAAATTCTCGCGCCAAGATTTCCTTTTTTTATTTATAAATTTTGATTAGCTTGAGAATAGTCATTTTCAACTATAACTTTATTTATTTGCAACCAAACATTTTAAATAAATTCATTGATTCCCTGGCCCTCGATCTAGAAATACTGTGATATATGGGCTTTCCCATGAAGTACTTAAGTCTTACTGTTTCTTACCTGAACAATTGTAGAAAGAATCTTATTTTCGCGCATTTGTGCAGTAATTCATATACAGTGTTTTCCAGAAACTTTGTTAGCACAATCAACATCTCGGTTATAGATCGATTCGTTTGCGACGCAATATTGCGTAAAACTAACCATTTCTATTATTTACAAATATTTGCTCAAGCTTTAATTTGAATCCAGATCACAAGACTCTGCTCTGTTCTGATTTCTGAGTCGAGTGTCATACTACGCAGGCGGTTGTTGAAATTGTAACTTAAGAAAGTGCACAAATTTTGTCAAAAATCCGCTGATATTTTTTTTGTTTATTAAACGTAAAGTAAAGATACAGGCTATATATGTCCTATTGCTGGGCAAAGGCCTCCTCTTATTTTCTTTACTGTATTCATTAACATAAGAATGGCAAACAGGCTAACAAACTACCGGATTGATTGAAGCAAATTTTAGGAGGTTTATCGCATTTAACTTTAACTTATTTTTGAAATAACTAAGCCCGACGCTTAACCTGGGCTACTTTCAGCTTTTAAATAATAATTTTTGGTCTAAGCAGGGGATCGAGCTTACAGTATCATGAGGTCTTACTTTGGTATGCTTGGGTTTCGATTTAATTTTAATAATTATGCAACGCAAACGTCGGGAAATAAAAATAAGTTAAAATTAAACGCGATAAATTCAGTAAAATCATTGATGCCTCAAGGCATTAAGTGCGCTCTTTGTATTCTTTTGTTTTAAGGAATACAACAAAGAATAAATTAATAAATAAAATTAGTTTGAGTCAATGTGTAGTTACTGTGTAGTGGCGGTGTTAGAATATCCACTACTCCACATCGTCCCGTGGTTGTCGTAATAGGCGACAGAGGGAACCTGAAACAGGAGATGGGCAGCACCATCTTCCTGATAACAATTCAAAATAAGAAAAAAAAACTGCGGTAACCAACTCGTCTGCCAAGCGTAGCGACCATGGCAAAATTCCCCTATGGCCTATATTCAGCAGTGAAATTTGTTGACCATAATGGAATGGAATGGAATGTGCAGTATACACCTAAATATAAAAAATAATTATAGAGACCACGTAAAAATAGTAGATAATGTATTTCTACGACGTTCGAACCATATTTCAATATGGCGATATCTTGCACTTGTTCAGTAGGTATCGCCAAACATAGGAAGAGTATAGTCATTTAAACGTGTGTTGTCACATGAATGAATTGTCGTTTATTTCATTCAGATGAGCTTTTAGTTTTTTGTACCACGTGTAACTTTCACCTTGTTTGCAGAAGAAAGGAAGAGATCAGTATGATCAAGATTTCAAATGATCTTTTGTCCTTGGAATAGGTCAAAATAAAATCGGAGTTAGCTTGCATTACAGGTTTCAGAGCTGACATTCAGAAAAAAGTGGAGACTATTGAAAATGAAATAGCATCACTAAAATCTGGATCGACTTCCGCGACACCTTCGTTTAGCTATGAAGATTTAATATCGGAGACCTACGAACGATCTCAGAGGGAGAAAAATGTTATCATACGAGGTATAAAAGAGATACGATCCTCAAACTATGAAGAGAGACACATCCATGACAGCGAAGAAGTAAAAAAAATAATAAAAATGGCTGTTCCAGACTGCGTGGAACCGACGAAAACTATCCGTTTAGGAAAATATAATCCTGATAAATCCAGACCTATAAAGGTTATATTCTCGACATCCGAAGTAGCAAAATCAATTCTACGCAAGAAATCGAACATAAAATCTGAAAATATTAAAATCTACTCAGATGAGACACCCTACCAACAAAAGTATCGGAGTAATTTAAGAGACGAACTGAAACGGTGACTAGATGGAGGTGAAAAGGATCTTACTATAAAATATGGCAAAGGTATGCCTAAAATTACAAAAAATCCAGCCAAAAAACTAACAATGCAAGATTTAGACGACATAACTCCAAAGACTACTCACGAAGAAACTGATTCATACACTAACTTAATAAAAAGCCTAAATCCTTAAAATTTCTTTACGCTAAAGCACGAAGCATAGTGAAGCCAGGAAAACTCGACAAATTAAACTGCATTATACAATATAACATATCCAGTCCTGTACATGTAATTATACTATCAGAAACCTGGATTAAGTCAGAATCTGAAGCCAAAACTTTGAAATTACCCAACTATACCCATTATTATATATTTACAGTACCCATTGTCACGGGGGGACTGAGGTATTTGACGTCCCAATGTCATAGTTAACCACGGTTATTTCCAGATTAAAAATTATTAATTTTTGTTCCGATCTACGCAGTATGTGCTGTAAAGTACTCGAAACGTCGGGAATATAAAATAAGTTAATATACGCGATAAAATCCGTAAAACTAGTTTTATTTAAATGTGTAGTGTTCGCGAAAATATAAGAAATCATCAGATTTATTCTGTTTATTAAGTTTAAGCAAAACTTCCTCCTTAATTTTTTCAAAACAATCATACATAGAATGTGGGGGTCTGTAAACACTGACAACAATGAAGTGCTCGAATTCAATACATGCCATTTCAACAGTTCGCTCAACAGAGAGGCTCACAATATCCTTATGTTCTTTACTTATTAATAATTTATTAGTTAATATTAAGGAGCCACCGCGTAAATTTTTTTGTCTATTAAAGCAACTGACCATCTGGTGTTTACTGAAATTAAACATATTATAGTTATAATCTTTTAACCAATGTTTAGTTATACAAAAAATATGTATGTTGTTACTATTTAAAAACAATTCGATTTCTAATTCTTTGCCCTACTTGCCTTGCATATTTTGATGCACCAGGTGTATACAATTTTTATGATTGTTTTTATGAGAAATTATACAATTAACTATTTGTGGGCTACATTCTGGATAATTTAAATTGTTACTATGATTGCTAGAGATTACCTCTATTTCTCATTTTCTAATTTAAATTACTTGGAACTGATTCTAAATTCAATGTAAAGTCATTATACTGCTCAATAGAAGCAGATATCTGTGTAGACAAATCCTTGGCTGAGTTAAAATATAAATAATAAGATAGCACATTTGCTATCAGTCTTATACTATACTTTGATAGGTAATACCTATCTCTTGTCAAAAACTAAGCTAGTGCGTTACCGAGCCGTTAAAAGCATGGTTGTATCACAATTCGAAAGTACCAAGCCAAGTCTCCCGGAGTGGTTAAAGAGGGCGTCACCAGCATTATATGTACGTAATATATCCTCTAGACCGAATTTCGATCAAAACCTAGTCTCAACGGAGACTGCCAATATGACCGCAATTTGACACGACCGGAGAAAGATCAGGCGCAGGACCAACGGCTTTACGTGCTTTCCAAGACAAGGAGGTGAAAAACCGCCAACTTCTGGCCGCGGGGCCACACTGTACCTTTATACTCCATACCCAAACTCCGAACTACTGCTGTGATCTATAATATTATTCCGTTCTTCTCATAAATTAATTAATTAGTTACGTGATAGTTTTATTTATATAATATATGAAAGTATATTTATTTGTCTTCCATGCGTTTGTTTCTGTTTTGTTTTTACATGGTAGAGATATGCTGCTACTGTACTACTATGTATTTGATTGTGTTCTTGATAGAACAAGAAAATACAAAATAGGCGATTAAAAATAATTTATTCTGTAGTTGAATTAAATTCACAAAAAAAATAGGTGTATAAACAGTAGGCTGGTTGGAATTTGAGTGACCGCGTAAACAGATCGGCGGTAAAACAACAAGTCTCGTTGTCTTGTCTGACCGGTCTTCTAATTGGCCGGCCTACAAGCGTGGGGTGGTGGGCCCAATACAACCATAAACCGTTTTTACTGGCAACTAGGTATTCCATCTTATTTCTCAGGATTGACAACGAATCTGCATTTTGTTCTTAATCAAGGAACGATGTAGATGTCCATGGGCAGCACTTACTATAAGATGGACTGTGTGCTGGCATAAATAAATAATGTGTTTCTATGTCATTCGTCTGATTACGATGAAACTTTGGTGTGTTGTTATGCGCGCACCCGCGTCGCTCGTAAGATTCTGATAAAATAGAGGCAATGCAACGCTTACATAAAAAATACTATAAAAGCGACCCAAAAGGGCCGGTTACTTGATATAATCTGTTATTTTGTCATAAAAGCTGTTTTACGCTATTTACTTATAAAGGACCGTAAGTTACCCTCGTTATACTTGGGAAAATGAACCCATACGTAAACAAATTCAATTCCATAGTTTTATGTGCCATTCCGAACTGATTGGATAAAAATGAGATGAAATTATTAATTAAAAGAATCGGGCGTTAATTTGCGGAAATCAATTATTTTAATGATGTTAAAAATTTATTAGGTAAGATCCGTGTAAATAAATAAAATAACAAATAAAATGATGACTTACGTTCAGGTGGTGCAGGGCTGCTCTTCAAATGTAAAACATATCTTTTTATATGTACGTGGACCCCACGGACCGAGAGTCTGTACAGAAAATGGCAAACAATATGTTGTCATCTCTCAATGACTAATAATTGTGCCACTTACTCAGTTCAGCCGTTTCCGTTCCCGGCTCTAAACGAGGTACCTCTGAGCTAAGTGGCTGCCCAAGTGTAGCATCCCACATTAGAGCTCTACCTCTCCCCCAAGCTCATACTGGTCATACTGTTGGGTCGCCTGCCATTGTCTCTTAATATTCCACAAAACTCTTAAAGATAGGGAACATATATGATAACATAACAACAGCTCTATGATAACATCCTTCAGAGAACCCTACCGGGACAAACTACTACCCAAACTTTTTCACGGCATGGATGAGGTTGATAGATCGCCACTTCTAGTAGGATTTCTACGGCTATACGCAAGTTTTCACCGCAAAGTCAACCAGTGACTAGATTCCTTGGGCAAAATATCTATAAACCTGAACTGATCCTTTTCATGGAAATTATGAAACAAATATTTCTGCACACTCCGTACCAATGAAATATCCAACTGTTTTTGTTGGTAGACTTCCAGTGGAACATTTTCGCTGGGACAGAGGGTTGGTTATGCCTGCCTTGCCTCTACAGCAAATATATAATTTAAAATTAAGTTGCATAAATCGCTGACACTATACACGGAAGCAAAGAACCCGGGTATGTAATAAATAATCATAAATTCGACATAAACAAAATGTCAATATCAATTTAATTACACACGTAGTTATCTCTCCTAAATATACTAAATGTAATTGATATCAGTATATCAAAAAAATACAGTTGACATTTGTCAGACCCAACGAACAAAATTGACTGAGAGATATGTGATTGCGTAACGAAATTAGGTGAAATATATTATATAAGAACTTTTGAAACTATTCCCAAGAGAAAATATGACGACTATCGCAATACTGGTAATGTCGTTGACCCTTGGTTATCAGAAGATAAAATAGTAGTAAACGTATCAAAAATGTATTGTAGTGTTACAGAAAAATTTTCACTTACATAATTATTTTTATATCAGTCGAGCAATATATTATGTATTTGACTGCGCCATTGGTCTTGTGGATGTAAACGCAATTTCTGATCATGAGGTTCTGGGTTCGAAGCCCTGGCGAAGGAAATTAGAAATATTATTTAGTTATTTTTTTATTATTATACTAAGCCAGCGCTTAACTACAATCCCACCTGATGGTAAGTGGTGATGTAGCCGAAGATGGTGAAGCGCACTGACTTAACAAAAGCCTATTTACTCTTGCCTTAAAGACACCCACACTATAGTCGGATGGAAAGACAGATGCTGGCAACTTATTCCACTCCTTTGCTGTACGCATGACGAACGATGTAGCAAACCGTTTGGTTCGAATGCGTGGAATTCAACAACGAAAGGGTGGAGACTGGCCGAAAATCTGGTTGTCCGATGGTGGAAAGGAGAGGGAGGAATTAAATTATGCAATTCCTGCGCACACTCTCCGAAATGCATCCTGTAGAAAACCGGAAAGGCTGGCTATTTTGCGCCTGTGTTCGAGGCCGGTAACATTGGTTTAAACCAAATTCGGATCACCAATAAGCCTTTTAGCACGCCTTTCCATTGAGTCCAAAGCTGCTAGGTGGCATTTTGCAACTCCACCCCATATATGGCAGCAATACTCCATGCACGACCGTACTTGCGCTTTATATAAAGCAACTTTGCAAGGACTCCTAGCTTCCTTGCAGCTGCTTTGATCATGGACTCAGTTCACCACTAGAAGTTCATATTTGAGGATATCTCAACCCCCATCAACTGAAGGCGGTCGGTGTATTCCATTGATACATTTCGGAAAGAGGGAGCCAAGTTGAACTGGCTCCTTTTTGCAGTGAAGAGACACGCTTGTGTTTTGGAGGCGTTGAATTTCACAAGATTGGCATCGCACCATTCGGAGACTGCCTGTAGTGTGAGATTCACACGCTTTACTTTACCATAGCTTCTCTTTCGGACTGGATTCGATGCCGACTGGCCCAAGGACTAGACTATTACGACTAATACTACCTTATTAGGACTATTAATATTATTATTAGGACTATTACTACTTACCTAGGACTTATTAGGACTAGGACTTATTAGAAGTATTTTGTTATAAAGGGAATAAAAACTTGGATATTGTTAAAGCGATTTTATTATTGCTAATAAGAGAAATGATGAAATGGGGATGAGTCGCTCGCATCCGTAGGCTTCGACCACCTAACCCTAGGCCCACCCTACACGTGTCCCAGGTGGTGCTAAGCAAACGACAAAGCCGAAAGTACAGAATTGGCTCCTCGCCGTGTGGTAACGGCGTAAAAATACCTACTTTCGCACCATGAGGCACAAAGAAAAGAAATGGCCCTGAGTTCCCGGCGCCTTTAATGGGGCAGGGTGCGAAGAATCGCCGGGAGAAAACCGGCGACGAGGTTCCCTGTCTCCCGGAGGCGAAAAGTGGATTGCGGAAGCCCGTCTGGCTACGCTGAATGTATGTGGAGCAATGAATGATAAGATGGATGAAGTATGCGATATGATGTATGATAGAGGAATAGATGTGTTATGTGTAAATGAGACGAACGAAAGGAAAGGATGCCACTACACATGGCATGTATACCGCGTACTGGTCTGGGGTAGACGAGACCGAGCGGGCATGCCAGGAGTCGGTATCATCCTTTCAGAAAGAATGGGTCAGTGTGAGTATAGAATGTGTAAGCCCGAGACTGCTATGGATACGAATGAAAGTGGGCTTAAAGAAGTTGTTTGTTCAAGGGGTCTACGCCCCAGACATGTCTAAGCCCACTTATATCCGAGAGCAGTTTTGGGAGATGGTAAGGATGGTGCTAATGAAATGCAAGGGTAATGAAAATATTGTTATATTAGGAGATTTTAATGGAAGGGTTGGCGTGAAGAGGCTTGGTTATGAAAATATTGGGAACGTTTGGTGATGAAAGTATAAATGAGAATGGTGAAAGCCTCCTCACCGTATGTGTGGAAAATAATCTTTTTGTGACGAACACTTTCTTTCGTCATAAGAAGATTCACATGTATACATGGGAAAGAGGTGGTGATAGAAGCATGATAGATTTCATAATTGTGGATGAAAGAATGAGGAGCGCAGTGGTAGATACAAGGTTTACCGGGGGTACAACGTAGGGACGGATCATTACTTGGTCTTATGCCGAATTAATGGTCTATTCAGACGTTGGCGGCATCGGACATCTGTGTCTACCACTGCGTTACAGCGTATAAGAACAGAGGTTACAAAATGAAGGTGCAAAGGACAAATGTAGACTGAGAGAAAATATAAGTGGTATGGATGAATTGTGTATGAATGATTTAGACTTGGAGACAGTGTGGTATAATGTCAAAAAGGTTTGGTGGATGCAGCTACCGAGTATGTGGTGTAAGTAAGAGAACGAATGAAAAGATAAATAACACTTTATGGTGGGATGATGAGGTACGGATGGAAGTAGAAGCAAAGAAAGAACATGGCTAGATTTACTAGCAACCAAGGCTAGTTATTCTAGCGGTATGAATGATGATATTGAAAGAAAAAGGCAGTCTTTAGACATCTAAATAAGAGAGTATAAAAGAAGTAGTTGAAAGGAAAAAGCAAGAAAGAACGGATAAGAATGATAGAAGAATATCGGATAACTTCCAGGCAAATATAAGAATGTTCTGGACACTCGTAAGAACTGCCAGGGGACTTTCAAAGAGCCTAGAATGAATGATATACGAGAATAGAATGGCTGTATTCTGAATGACGAAGTGTCGAGTTTAAGGAGATGGAAGGAATACTTTGAAAGCGTGTTTATGAGTGATGAGACGTTTGAATTAAATGAAATAGAAATTCCGAAAGAAGAGGAAAGAGATAGAGAGATAAGTATAGATGAAATAATGAAAGCAATGAAAAGTATGAAAGCAGGTAAGGCAGCCGGATATGATAGAGTATCACTCGAAATGCTAAGGGCTGGAGAGAGAGTGGTGGCAGACCTGCTGTACACCTTGTTTAATTTGTGTTGGGAACTTAAGCGGGTACCGGGAGACTGGTGCAAAGCCGTGATAGTCCCACTATATAAGGGAAAAGGATCGCAGCAGGACTGTAAAAACTACCGTGGTATCAGCCTTCTTAGCATTGTGGGAAAACTGTATGCTAAGGTACTAATTGAAAGAGTTATGAAAGATACTAATGGAAAAATTTGGGATGTGCAAGCGGGATTTAGAAAGGGAATGGGATGTACGGATCAGGTCTTTTCCATGCGCATGATCGCGGAGAAGTTTTTGGCCAAAAACCAAAAGGTTTTTGTGCTCGTGGACTTGGAAAAGGCTTATGATAGAGTGGACAGGGATGTATTATGGCAAACACTGAACTCATTTGGGTTGAGTGGTGGTTGATACAGGCATTGAAGTCTCTGTATAGTGACTCCAGTGCTTGTGTCAGGATCAACAGGGCCTACTCGGACTGGTTTGGCATCCATAAAGGGGTCAGACAGGGCTGTGTGGCTTCCCGTGGCTGTTCAACCTATTTATGGACAGTTGTTTGGAAAATCTGAAAGTTGAAGAATGCAGGTTAAGAATGGGTGAGTTAACCGTCAAATGCCTTTTGTACGCCGATGATCAAGTCATACTCGCGTCGTCGGCGGCCGAGTTCTAAATGATGGTTACATTAATGAACATTTCATTAAAAGAAAGGGAATGAAAGTGAACGCAAGTAAGACGAAAGTTATGGTCTTTGAAAGAGAAGAAAGTAAAACAATATGTGAAATAAGAATAGAAGGGAATTGGTCGAGCAAGTAGATGAGTTTGAGTATTTGAGATGTGTATTTAGCAGGGATGGTAGGTATGATAAGGATATAGAACGACGAGTGAACGCAGGAAATAAAGTAAATGGGACTCTACACTCTGTTGTGGAAAGTCAGAATGTGTCCAAAAAGGCACGTATGGCAATGCACAATGCTGTGTTAGTCCCTACTTTAATGTATGGTAGTGAAAATTGGGTGTGGCAGAAGAAGCACGAGAGTAGAATAAATGCTGTAGAAATGTGGTCATTAAGGAGTATGTTAGGGCTGAATTTGAATGACAGAGTGAAATTGTGTGATAAGAGAAGAGTGTGGTTTGCAAGATGATGTTGTGACCAGGATTAAGAAAGGAATGTTCGGTGGTTTGGTCATGTAGAAAGAATGAATGAGGAAAGAGTGACATAGCAAATTTATGTGGCAGAGGTGAACGGCAGAGTCGGAAGGACGCTCTAGACGAAGGTTTATCGACAAATTGGCGATATACTAAAATGGGCCAAATTAAGTACCCTAACCGACGAGCGTGTATGCGTAGGTATATGGATGTAGAGGAGGCGAGAGGTGTCAGAATCATGCCAAATGGAAGTCCATAATCTCTGCCTACCCTCTGGGTGACAGGCGTGAGTGTTTATGTTATGTTAAGTAATAAGAAAATTATTTTTTACATAAAAATATTTTTTGAACAAAACAAACCTATTGACATAATGGCGTTCTCTATCAAATAACATTTAAGAGCCTTGGGAGCTATGAGTAGCACAACGACATAACAAGCACTCATCCGGTTCAACATGATGCTTGTTCTATATATACCTATATATTTCCACCATTCACACACGTTTTATATTATTATATATTATACGTAGCATATACGTACATATAGTGTTCCGACATAGCCCTAGGGATTAGTAACTTAAAGTGCCAAAGGGCCGGCCATATAGCTTGAAGAACCGGCAACTGATAGGGTAGAAAGGTTCTCGAGTGGCAAATATGGCAAATATCCCCCTATGAGACAATCTATGGGGACGCCTGTGTTCAGTAATGGACTTTTGATAGACTGTTACGGTAATGGTAACGGCTTAATCTTTTATCTACTCCGGCTCTCCAGAGCCACCGATGCTCAAGTGTATCCTTTCGAATTTACAATTTGCCTAATATAAGCATTCACTGATCATTAATCATAACACCTTATAAACATTAATATCTTCTTTTTATTTGATAGCATTTGCTTCATAATATAAAAATATTATTCATATTTTCAATTCCAATTATTAATTCCTTTGATTTATAACTTACCTGAAGGTAAGTTATAAATCAAAGGAATTATCGCTTCGATAAACATCAGAACGATGTTACCATTCGCTCTTTGTAGTAAGGATACGGATTTAAAATCTTCAAATCACGTTTGATTTAAAATACATTTGCAATTCAGTTTCAATTTGACAATACACTTGGGTACCTTGTTGATACTTGTTGATGCATGAGTTACGGAATAAAAAACTATAGTAGGTACTCTTACAGCGTTAGATACTGCTTCCAGAGAAATGTGTTATTGAAGCCTTATTTTAAGCATCCACGTTTTTAACTCACATGTCAAAACAGAGTACACAGAGTACTATTACGCCTAGCACAGGCCGAGTGGCATATGTGGCACATATAAATAAAAAAAACAATAAACAATAATATAGGTTGCAGCTTATTGTTTTTATTTTTAAGGTTCCGTAGTTAAACAACAAGGAACCCTTATAGTTTCGCCATGTCCGTCCGTCTACAAATCTGTAATTTTGCACAGTTATATATATTAAAAATGCCCACAAAGCAGTGAAATAAAATCTTAAAAAACATTTTAATTTTGGGTACCTCCCATATAGTTAAATGAAGGATGATTTTTTTTACCCGTCTATTCCACCGTGTGGGGTATCGTTGGACAGGTTTTTCAAAACACTGGGGAAATAGAAGAACATCTTTTCGATTCACGGGTCAGTTTGCGAAATATTTAGCTTTAAAGTGGTATTTTTCATAAGAGTCTTCATGTGTCTCCCCCGTCTACCAACTAAACCGCTGTTCTTGGAGATTTAAAAGTATAAACGATTACTATCATGTACTACTGTATATATAATTAAATTAAAAGAAAAACTATCACAACTAAGAGTAATTAACAAGTTAACGGGTAATAGTCGACCAACTTATAAAATGCACTTGGATTATTAAAAATTTCGTTACAACTCCATATAAAATGACCTAAAACTAGCTGCATTATAACTTTGTAATGTTAAATGTAAACTAAAAAATAAGCATTTTATGAAGAAAACGACTATATGCATTACTGCCAGCTTTACTCCTTCCTATGTGGGATAGGCGGGCTAGATCTTTATATAGGTATATATCTTTATATAGGTTATAGGTATTATTTTCAAATTCGAAAAGTTTTTTAATCTTTTTTGAATACCACTCCCTAAAGTCTGATTTGGAAATAAGTCCTTCAGTTACCATCGTTCTATTTAGGCCCATTTTTAGTCGTTATAGCGGTCAAACCGCGAACTCACTTAATATGCTCATTATCAAGAGAGCCCACGTATTGTGACGGGCAACTACGGAACCCTACCTCTACATTGTGCGTGGTCCGTCACGCACTTGGTCAGTTTTTTTATTTGTTTGCCTATTGGTGCTTATTATTTGATTATGACAAGTTTTCCTTAAGATCTGGTGATAATGTTAATATGATAATAAACAAAAAATCTTTCGCCTCGACTTTATATTTAAATTCCGCTAGCACAAGAGATCATTTTAACCATAAATCTAGAATTCGTCAAGCTTAATACGATTATTTATATTAAATGTATGTAATATGTATTATTTACAAGTTTCAAGGTATACTTACTGGAAATAGTAGCAGAAAAAAGTTTCTGAGTATACTTACAGAAAGGATACTGACTGGTTGTATGGATTATAAGGAATTGCAACGTTACGGAATAAAAGGTAAGGAATTAGAATAAAGTTAATTATGTCCTGTAGAAGGACGTACAATAATTTTATAGCAATCATTACTAAAATTAATTTATAAAAATCATTTCAGATACAGCTGGGCGGAACACAATGTTCAATTTTATTTATATTTGAATACGATGGGCCCCAAGATGCAGGTAGGCTGTTTAGTAGTAGTGTAGGAATATCCACTACCACATATCATCACGGGATGTTGTGAGACGACAGTGGAACAAACAGAAGATGGGCAGCAGCGTCTTCCTTATAACAACTAACTAGAAACAATAAGCTGCGGTTGCCAACCAGCCTGACAATCATGGCAACTATATGGAAATTACCCCACCTATGTTTCAACTATGGCAAATATTCCCAATCTATAGGAGAGGCCTATGTTTAACAATGCACTTTTGATAGGTTGTAACGATCTCCTTACATTTTTTTTTATAGGATAAGGGTCACAAACGAGCACACCGTCCACCTGAGGGTAAATGGTTGCTGTGGCCATAGACATCTACATCTATCCTCGATTACGAATCAAGATGCAAATGCGTTGTCACCCGTGAGGACTAAGATGGCATGCCTCGTTTCCAGTAAAAGGGTCTCCGGTTCTCTACACTCACTTTACGGAACACAGCAGCGTTAAGCTGCTATTTTACGCTGGTATTCTGTGAGGTCGTGGTCCTTCCTTCCCTATAGCATGGCTCTACAACGTAAAACATGGTTTTGTCTGTTTTATCACAGCAGATTCGTTAGCTATCCGAAATTTTTGTTTCTGACTGTGCATGGCATTCTATAGCTGCTTATTCGTGTGAATTTTCCACTGAATAATGCGTGCAATTTAATTCATATTGCTCTTACAATGGAAGAGCGCCGTAATCATTAGACCGTAAAATTTGATTTCATGCTAAATTTGAGCATTTCATTTGCAATTCGCTTCATAACACAAAGTTTCCATAGCGTTAGGCTGTGGCAGAAAAAAATATTGAAGATAATATTGTAATTCAACGTGGTTAATAATACAATAGGTAAGTGTATATTTTAAACCTTATTCAACATAAGTCAAAATTTTCTGCTTACACAATTCAGAGACTAATAAATGCACTTGATAAGCCATAATACTCAGATGAAGTAAAAAAGGTAGATAAAGAGCGGCCTTTGTTATTGGTGAAGCCACAAAACTCGGCTCATTTAAGTAAACACACGTGTTCACGCACACACATGCATTAAGCTACGCTCATTTTCGTCAGTACCTCTCGAGGCGTCTTGCTGTAAATTTGCCCATAAAATGCCGTCCTGTGTAATTAAATGATGCAAAAACAATACTAAAGTAAACAAAGAGTCTGAAGAAATATCGTTTCACATATAAGCACTTATTTAACAATATTTTTTTTAAATAAGTTTTACATAGTTTGCAAATGGACGTTGTTTAATTCAAAACGTCTAAGAGTATTTTAAAGATTTAAACGAGAAAAGAGTATGTGTTGTGTAGTTTGGTTACGTTTCATGTTAGTAATATAATAAAAAAGTATTTTTAGTAACAATGATAATGGAAAATTCATTACCAGAAGATAAGTGTGGGAACATTCCACAAGTAAGGGGATTTACAGTTTATAGCAAATTTTGGTAGCTTATTGATTTTTTCTATTACAAGGACTAAATGAATGGTTAACATTTAATTCTTTACAAATTTATATATTTTTTACTTTGTAGTTATCTACTCCAGTTTTTCCTACTCATTGGACCTTTTAAACCTTTCAATGAACCATACGTACCCAATGGTGAAACATGGAACAAAACCCGTTCTATAGTTACGAAGAAAAATGTAGCTAGACTAACGCAGCGTCGATTTTTGTTTAATATGAGGTATAAAGCTTGTGTCTAAGACATAAGTATTAATTGATCCATTTATTGACACGGAAGGAAAGGATGCCACACATGACATGTATACCGCGTACTGGTCTGGTGTAAATGAGACCGAACGGGCATGCCAGGAGTCGGTATCATCCTTTCAGAAAGAATGGGTCATTGTGTGAAAGAGTGTGAATGTAAGCCCGAGACTGCTATGGATACAAATGAAAGTGGGCTTAAGTTGTTTGTTCTAGGGTCTCCGCCCCAGACATGTCTAAGCTCACTTATATCCAAGAGCAGTTTTGAGAGATGGTAAGGATGGTGATAATGAAATGCAAGGGTAATGAAAATATTGTTATGTTAGGAGATTTTAATGGAAGGGTTGGCGTGAAGAGGCTTGGTTATGAAAGGATATTGGGAATTTTGGTGATGAAAGCATAAATGAGAATGGTGAAAGCCTCCTCACCGTATGTGGAAAAGAATATTTTGTGACGAACACTTTCTTTCGTTATAAGCAGATTCACATGTATACATGGGAAATAGGTGATAGAAGCATGATAGATTTCATAATTGTGGATGAAAGAATGAGGAGCGCAGTGGTAGATACAAGAGTTTACCGGGGTCCAACGTAGGGACGGATAGTTACTTGGTCTTATGCCGAATTAATGGTCTATTCAGACCTTGGCGGCATTGGACATCTATGTCTACCACTGCGTTACAGCGTATAAGAACAGAGAGGTTACAAGATGAAGGTGAAAGAGAAGTTCAAATGTAGACTGAGAGAAAATATAAGTGGTATGGATGAATTGTGTATGAATGACTTGGACTTGGAGACTGTGTGGTATAATGTCAAGAAAGGTTTGGTGGATGCAGCTACCGAGGTATGTGGTGTAAGTAAGAGAACGAATGAAAGGAAAAATAACATTTTATGGTAGGATGATTAGGTACAATTGAAGTTGAAGCAAAGAAGAGAGCATGGCTAGATTTACTAATAACCAAGGCTAGTCATTCTAGCGGTATGAATGATGATATTGAAATAAAAAGGCAGTGTTTAGACATCTAAATAAGAGAGTTAAAGAAGTGGTTGAAAGGAAAAAGCAAGAAAGAACGGATAAGAATGATAGAAGAATATCGGATAACTTCCAGGCAAATATTAGAATGTTCTGGACACTCGTAAGAAGTGCCAGGGACTTTCAAAACAGCCTAGAATGAATGCTATACGAGACCAGAATGGCTGTATTCTGAATGACGAAGTGTCGAGTTTAGGAGATGGAAGGAATACTTTGAAAGCGCGTTTATATGTGATGAGACGTTTGAATTAAATGAAATAGAAATTCCGAAAGAAGAGGAAAGAGATAGAGATAAGTATAGATGAAATAGTGAAAGCAATGAAAAGTATGAAAGCACGTAAGGCAGCCGGATATGATAGAGTATCACTCGAAATGCTAAGGGCTGGAGAGGGAGTGGTGTCAGACCTGCTGTAAACCTTGTTTAATTTGTGTTGGGAACTTAAGCGGATACCGGGAGACTGGTGCAAAGCCGTGATAGTCCCACAATATAAAGGAAAAGATCGCAGCAGGACTGTAAAACTACCGTGGTATCAGCCTTCTTAGCATTGTGGGAAAACTGTATGCTAAGGTTACTAATTGAAAGAGTTATGAAAGGTACTGATGTAAAATTTGGGATGTGCAAAGGATTTAGAAAGGAATGGGATGTATGGATCAGGTCTTTTCCATGCACATGATCGCGGAGAAGTTTAACAAAACCAAAAGGTTTTTGTGCGTTCGTGGACTTGGAAAAGGTTTATGACAGAGTGGACAGGGATGTGTTATTGCAAACACTGAACTCATTTGGGTTGAGCGCTGGGTTGATACAGGCATTGAAATCTCTGTATAGGGACTCTAGTGCTTGTGTCGGAATCAACGAGGCCTACTCGGACTGGTTTGGCATCCATAAAGGGTCAGACATGGCTGTGTGGCTTCCCCATGGCTGTTCAACCTATTTATGGACAGTTGTTTGGAAAATTTGAAAGTTGAAGAATGAGGGTGAAGAATGGGTGAGTTAACCGTCAAATGCCTTTTGTACGCCGATGATCAAGTCATACTCGCGTCGTCGGCGGCCGAGTTGCAAATGATGGTTACATTAATGAACATTTCATTGAAAGAAAGGGTAATGAATGTGAACGCAAGTAAGATGAAAGTTATGGTTTTGAAAGAGAAGAATGTAAAACGATATGTGAAATAAGAATAGAAGGAGAATTGGTCGAGCAAGTAGATGAGATTGTGTATTTTAAATGTGTATTAAGCAGGGATGGTAGATATGATAAGGATATAGAACGACAGTGAACGCAGGAAATAAAGTAAATGGAGCTCTACACTCTGTTGTGGAAAGTCAGAATGTGTCCAAAAGGCACGTATGGCAATCACAATGCTGTGTTAGTCCCTACTTTAATGTATGGTAGTGAAAGTTGGGTGTGGCAGAAGAAGCACGAGAGTAGAATAAATGCTGTAGAAATGCTGTATCGTACATGTCAGTTTTATCAAAATAGTCTGAACAAACCACACTAGATGAGGATGGCTGCCATTGTGGTTCATTTCAGTTCAGTCTCATAGCAGCTAGCACTGACCTATATAATTTAAGTACGCTGGACTGGCTTTACACCGTGACGTAATGAGGTGATTTGATTTTCGCCATTTTGGCGCTGATAGCAGAAATGAGAATTCACGGAACTAGTAATAGAGATTCACCATTCTTAGTGTGACATAATATATCGATAAAAATTCTATACCCAGGCCTACCATTCTATTTATGTATCATTTTAATACATACACTAAATAAATGGATCATAAATAAAACACTCACGCCTGTCACCCAGAGTGGTAGGCAGAGACTATGGACTTCCATTTGGCACGATCCTGACACATCTCTCGCCTCCTCCATATCCATATACCTACGCATACACGCTCGTCGGTCAAGGGTCTCTTAATTTGGCCCATTTTCAATTTATCGCCAATTTGGTCGATAAATTTTCGCCTAGGGTGTCCTTCCAGACTCTGCCGTTCACCTCCGCCACATAAATTTGCATTGTTACTCTTTCTCATTCATTCCTTCTACATGACCAAACCACCGAAGCATTCCTTTCTTAATCTTGGTCACAACATCATCTTGCAAACCACAATTTTCTCTTATCACACAATTTCTCACCCTGTCGTTTAGATTCAGCCCTATATTCCTTAATGACCGCATTTCTACAGCATCTATTCTACTCTCGTGCGTTTTCTGCCACATCTAACTCTCACTACCATACATGAAAGTAGGGACTAACACAGCATTATGAATTGCTATACGTGCTTTTTGGACACATTCTGACTCCTCATAATAGCGTGTAGAGCCCCATTTACTCTATTTCCTGCGTTCACTCGTCGTTCTATATCCTTATCATATCTACCATCCCTGCTTAATACATATCAAACACACAAACTCGTCTACTTGCTTGACCAATTCCTTCTATTCTTATTTCACATATCGTTTTGCATTATGATTTCTTATATTTCTCTATATCTTCACATCAACTATGTGTTCTTTAACGCGGGTTTTATTGATTTGCCATTTTGTCAGCGAGATTAAAGACCTACATCTGGCAGACAATGAAACTATGGTCAGTTTTGATGTGCAGTCTCTGTTCACATGCTTACCTGTTGAAGACTGCATCTCGATTGTAACTAGAAGGCTGGAGGAAACAACATGCCCATAGAATATGCAATATTACTCAGACACTGCCTGACATCTGGCTTCCTATTGTGGAAGGAGGAGTTCTACAAGCAAGTAGATGGTGTGGCGATGGGCTCACCTGTATCTCTCATTGTCGCCGATATATTCAATGAAGACTTTGAGGAAAAGCCCTACTTACTTCTCCCGTAAATCCAAGATTCTACAAGCGGTACGTAGACGACACTTACACAATTCTACCTTTAGATAAAGTAACTGCATTTTAGACCATCTTAACTCCATAAATTCTAAAATTCAGTTCACAATGGAGTTAGAGGCAAACAACTCTTTAGCTTTTCTAGATGTGTTAGTAATTCGGAATCCTGATAACACCTTCAGTAACACTGTGTATAGAAAAAAGACCCATACAGATAGATATTTAAACGGTGACTCTCATCACCATCCTTCACATTTAGCTACCGTGGGTAAATCTTTGTTTCAGAGAGCACGAGGGATCTGTGACAGTAAACACCTGCCGCCGAGCTCCAACGTCAAGCAAGTTTTGCACGACAATAAGCTTTGGGTCGCGCCTACGTCACAGTGAACGAGTGAATCCGGCCTGATCGAGCGAGTACCTGCTGTACTCCCATATGTCAGAGGTGTCACTGACAAGATTGGCTACATCCTGAAACGAGCTTCCATTAAAACATACTTCAAGCTGCTGAAGAAGATTAGTCAGTTTTACCATACTGCAAGATGCAGGTGTACAAGCTTGATTGTGATTTGTGAATGTGGTCTCTCTTATATAGGACAAAAGATCAATAAAAACTTGCGCTATTTTGTATAAATGAGATTTTAATTCTTTACAATATATTTATGCTTTTAATATATAGTTTTTATTATTTTTATGATTTTAGTAGCCAATATATAATATTATATATTTTATTGTCTTTTTGTAGGTAATTAAAAATGGATCGAGAAGAGGCGGAATGACAGCGTATATTGTCAATTCTACAAGAGTTTGACTCGGATATTACGCTGTCAGATCAGGAGTGTGATGAAGAAGATCACTTGAGTGAGCGTATTCAACCCTGTGCCACAGAGCAAGAATTATCAGACTCTGATGATGATGATATTCCGCTATCTATGCTGTCGAACTTCATATGACGTAAGTCGTAATTCTAAGTGGCCATTGACAACTTTTATGCTTCTTTGAATATAGCCACTATTAATGGCCTGATAGCAAATATAATTAATAATAATTCACGTACTAAACGAAGACGATTTATAAAAACCTAAGCCTCGGTATTGTCATGGAACACCAAGACTTCGACAAAATGTCTTACGCCTACCACGCGAGTTGCGTAAAAAGATTAGACAATTTGTTGACGAGTCTTCACGGGAACCTCAGGCAAAGAAAGCTAATATTCGCAATGTGTCCAGTCAAGAAAGACCGCAAAACAAATTACACTTGCGAGAGTTGCAACAAACATATTTGTTTAGATCATATTGTACATTTCTGTGCTGACTGTACCAATGATAATGATGCGGAGTGATATATAATTATTTTGTTTCTAAAGATATTCTAGTTGCCTATAAAAATGTGCCATTAAAACATTAAGAGTAATGGTTAATTAATAATAGAGTTACATTTAACTAGAAGTGAAAGATTTTGTTGATTTTTTTTTCGTTTTTTTTAAATGACTTATTAATATGATTAAAACATAATATTATATGATATTTTTCTTATTTATTTATATGAATACCTAAAAACTAAATCCGAATAAATATTATATTTTTTTTAAATAAAGTACTGGTATAATTCATATCTAATAAGCGGGTCTGTATGACCCACCCCCACGTCCGTGTAACACTTTTCCACCCCCATGACGCCGGGTTAATTCAAACGTCCCATCACTCATAAACACGCTTTCAAAGTATTCCTTCCATCTCCTTAAACTCGAAATGTCATCATTCAAAATACAGCCATTCTGGTCTCGTATAGCATTCATTCTAAGCTGTTTTTAATATCCTGGCAGTTCTTACGAGTTTTCAGAACATTTTAATATTTGCCTATAAGTTATCCGATATTCTTCTATCATTATTATCATTTCTTTCTTGCTTTTCTCTTCAACTATTTCTTTTACTCTCTTATTTAGATGACTAAAGACTGCCTTTTTCTTTCAATATCATCATTCATACCGCTAGAATGATAGCCTTGGTTGCTAGTAAATCTAGCCATGCTCTCTTCTTTGCTTCAACTTCCATCCGTACCTCATCATCCCATCATAAAGTGTTATTTTTCTTTCATTCGTTCTCTTAGTTACACACATACTTCGGTAGCTGCATCTACCAAACCTTTCTTGACATTATACCACACAGTATCCAAGTCTAAATCATTCATACAATTCATCCATACCACTTATATTTTCTCTCAGTCTACATTTGAACTTCTCTTTCCTTTCCTTCCTCTTGTAACCTCTCTGTTCTTATACGCTGTAACGCAGTGGTAGACATAGATGTCCAATGCCGCCAACGTCTGAATAGACCATTAATTCGGCATAAGATCAAGTAATGATCCGCCCTACTTTGGACCCCCGGTAAACTCTTGTATCTACCACTGCACTCCTCATTCTTTCATCAACAATTATGAAATCTATCATGCTTCTATCACCTCTTTCCCATGTATACATGTGAATCTTCTTATGACGAAAGAAAGTGTTCGTCACAAAAATATTCTTTTCCACACATATGGTGAGGCTTTCACCATTCTCATTTATGCTTTCATCACAAAACGTTCCCAATATCCTTTCATAACCAAGCCTCTTCACGCCAACCCTTCCATTAAAATCTCCTAATATAACAATATTTTCATTACCCTTGCATTTCATTAGCACCATCCTTACCATCTCCCAAAACTGCTTTCGGATATAAGTGGGCTTAGACATATCTGGGGCGTAGACCCCTAGAACAAACAACTTCTTTAAGCCCACTTTCATTCGTATCCATAGCAGTCTCGGGCTTACACATTCATACTCTTTCACACAATGACCCATTCTTTCTGAAAGGATGATACCGACTCCCTGGCATGCCCGCTCTGTCTCGTCTACACCAGACCAGTACGCGGTATACATGCCATGTGTAGTGGCATTCTTTCCCTTCCGTTTCGTCTCATTTACACATAACACATCTATTCCTCTATCATACATCATATCGCATACTTCATCCATCTTATCATTCATTGCTCCACATACATTCAGTGTAGCCAGACGGGCTTCCGCAATCCACTTTTCACCCCTCCGGGAGACAGAACGTGACGGGTGACGAACCTCGTCACCGGTTTTCCTCGGAGATTTTTTCACCCTGCCCCATTAAAGGGGCGCCGGGAACTCGGGGCCATTTCTTTTCTTTTGTGCCTCATGGTGCGAAAGTAGTTGGTGCTATTTTTTACGCCGCTACCACACAGCGAGGAGCCAAGTCTGTTCTTTCGGCTTTGTCGCTTGTTTAGCACCACCAGGGGGACACGTGTAGGGTGGGCCTAGGATTAGGTGGTCGAAGCCTATGAACGCGAGCGAATCATCCCACGAAGTTATTAAGTGGAAAGAATTTTATTCCTTTGAGTATAATGATTTCTTATATTTACGCGAACACTACACATTGAATAAAATTACTTTTACGGATTTTATCGCGTTTGATTTAACTTATTTTTAATTCCCGGCGTTTCGAGATTTTGCGTAAATCGGACTAAAAGTAATAATTAAAATCTGAAAGTACTCGGGTTAACTTTAACATCGGAACGTCAATCACCTCAGTCCCCGTGAACATGAACGTGAGCACCTGAACCGTCGGAATTAAAATAAAAAGTAAAAATAATTTTATGTAATTATTGTTTTGAGTTTTGAAGTCGTTTTTACTTATTATCAAAAATGTAATTAATCTTACCGTAACTGGTGGACTAAGGAAAACATATTGGTAAAACTAGAATGTCTAAATAAAATTCACCACCACTGAAGTGTGATACTTGTTTAACCATCATTTGTATTTTATTCAATAACAAAAATTTTTAATCAGATTTTAGCAAGTTTTCATCTTTTCAAGGAAAAAAATCTTCAAGATTTTCGGATAATATATATCCTAGATCCTCCTGGCATTGCTCTCTATCTGTCCGTTTCAATACAATGTGTTTAGCCATTTGTAAGATTAATCTGGACAGACAGACAGACAGATATAAGTTGAAAGTTATAGCCTTTATACGTCCCACTGCTAGGCACAGGCCTCCTTTCACTTTTGAGAGGGTTTTCAGGGCAATAGCGTGTCCGCTCTGCTGCCCCAATACGTGTTGGTCTGTTCACATTACACATTTCTTCGAAATATTTTTTTTATTTCTCAGACATGCAGGTTTCCTCACGATGTTTTCCTTACCGCCGAGCACGTGGTAAGTTAGCACTTAAAATTGCAATTAACAATTTTATTGGTGCTGCAATGAAATTGTTAATTGCAATTTTACATGGCGGGGCTCGAACCCAGGTTGCACGCGTACTATGAAATTTAAAACGAGTGCAGATAGACATACACTTAACAAATTTTTTATAAATGGTTATTTATGTCTTATTAACTTGCAAATAACCCCTGAGCATAACATTATTACAGAAAGACGCTTAATTTTAATAATTTATATGTGTATAGATAAAAAGCCAACTTCAAATACCTAAAAAGTATAAAATATTTTTTTATTCTGAATTTGCCCTGACTTCTGAAGCTTTTATGTGAAATTATTTTATTATTTTTAGTTTTTTTGCAGTACGTTTTAATTCTTATTATGAGTACAACTTTTGACCCTTTTAAGTGGACTAATTTATATCACAAGCTCGAATTTCGTCTAAATAGTTACATAAAAAACTTCGTCCCCTGTTTTTCAAACTCAGGGGTGGAAACTACCCTTGAGGTTAAAAAAATTATAATATCTTCATCAAATTTATACGAGACCACCCTTGAAGGACAACCTATTTAATAAAAAGACTCTCTAAAACTAATTCACAATTGATGAAGAGTATCCCACATACAAAAAAGAAAAAGAAAAATACAGTCGAATTGATAACCTCCTCTTTTTCTAGTCGGCTAAAAAGAGGAAATAAGATATTGAATATTTATATACCATAAATATTCAATATCTTTTTCCGGTATACATTTACATTTTCCGGAGAGACATTCAATTTAGATAAGAGGAATAACTTTTCTGAAGAATTGTTTTCGATTGTTATGAATCGATAACTGGCGGCCTTTACGACTGGGTATTTTTATACTCTAGGTATGAAAATTTAAATTATAACTTATATACAAGTAAGAGCGATAAACGAGCGCACGGTTCACTGAGAATAAATGCTATAGCAGAGACACATACCAATATCTTCAATTAATAACTGGGTTGTTGCACTCCTTTATTGTCTACAAGTCCGTCTGTAAAGGTACACAGGTTCATTTTTAAACTTAAACGTCAATCATTTAAATGTGACGAAGTGAATAATATATCAAAATTATTTAATTGGTTTAACGTTAATAATCTATATTTAAACGACAATAAAACATAATGTATTAAATTTACAACACCGAATGTTAAAATGTGAATATCAATGTGTTTTTAAATGGGAAGAACTGAGCCCTGTTGAATCCACTGTTTTTCTGGGCATCACTCGACGCAAAATATTAGTGGGGCCCCATATATCTAAGATGGCAAGCAGACTAAGCTCTGCAGCTTATGCTGTAAGCAATATTAGAGGTCTAACTAGTGTTGAGACAGCTAGATTATTAAAGTTGGAAAATTTTTACTTTGCCAATATCCGCTCAATAAAATGATGTGTCTTACCTAGTTTGAAGAGAAGCTCCACCTTCCCTCAATTGCGTGCACTATCCCCGTCACCACAAATCCCAGCACCACTACTCCCACCACCACTACACTAGGAAAGATACGCTACCGACGACACTAGGACACGTGTTTCGCCTCTACACGAGGTATCTTCAGGTGTAGTAGACACTACGGTGGCTGACTGCTAAGTGAACGGCGAGACAAAAACAGCTGCTATTTATAAGACTCGCTGACGCAACCGCTCCCCACTTAAGTAGCGAGCGACCACGTCATGCGATAAAACATGCGACCAATCACCACCGACGTACGCAGCCACCTGCTATTAAATTAATAACAAACCGCTGCGAAACGCCCGCCTACCCTCTAACCGCGCAACCAATCGCTGATCACCGTGAAGGTAACGAACGACCATATGGCGAGGCTGTTCGTTATTAGAGAGCAGGTTTAAAGATTTTTAAGAGAGGTGAGTTAAAATTTATTTAATTACTATTTTTATTTTTTAATATCTCCAACTGCTCCAGCACTCACAGTCGCAGCCCTTTATTACAAATATGTAAGACTTTAAAGGAGCGGTCGTTATTAGGTTGTGTCCAGTGTCCAAAAGATGTTTAGCGAAATGGGATTTATCAGGATTATAATTCCTGTACGCGGCTAAATGCTCTTTGTAACGTGTCTCGAAGTTGCGACCAGTCTGACCCACATAAACGGCGTGTCATTCGTCACAAAAAAGTTTATAAACACCCGACTTTTGACGAATATCTAACTTATCTTTATTATTACAGATATTTCTAAGATAATTGTTCCTTGTAACTTTAATATAATGGATTTCGCAAAGTAACGCCTGATTCTATTAATTACAGCTAGATTAGTTTGTTTCAGTTATTTCCATAGCATAATGTCAAAGGATTTTGCTATGGAGAAATGCAACTAATTTAGAAACTATTTTGTTTTGCAGAAAAGCTATTTACAACCTAATACCAAGATAGTCTCTCAGAGAAATTATTAAAGTAATAAATAAATAAAATACACTGTAACCACTAGAAACAAAAACAAGCTAGTGATGCCAGTTTCTCGACTCCACAGTCAGTAATTAATTCTGGCGTAATGTATACACTATTACAACAAGGTCCCAGAAAATATACAAGGTTTTAATATTTTAGTAAACAAAACTGTATAAAGGCTTATTATAATATAAATGAACACATGTTTGATAATAACCCCTGGGAATGAGCTGGTCGCATCCAAGTTTCTAAAGTAAATTTTGTAAACAATCTGTACAACCTTTCATATTATATAATTCACTTTTAAAATAGTCCTACTGGGTTTTTGCTGGTTCTTCCCACGACAAAGGTTTTTCCGAACCAGTGGTAAAGTAAAAATGACGTTCAATAAGTATAACACGTAATAATTATTTTATTTTATAAATTTCAAATATATTTAATTAAAAATATTCAAAAATATACTTTAGTACCCTCAAATTTAACAATTATCAAAAATAGTGTCATCATCATCATCATTACAGCCATCACAAGTCCACTGCTGAACATATTCCTCCCACAAGGAATGCCACAAAGCACGATCCTGAGCCACCTCCACCCATCGACTTCCTGCGTTTCTTACCAGGTCGTCACTCCATCAAGTGGAGGGACGCCTACACTTCGTCCGCCGGTACGAGGCCGCCACTCGAGAACCTTTCTTCCCCATCGGTTGTCGGTTCTTCGAGCTATGGCCAGGCCATTGACACTTCAGCTTACAAATCCGTTGGGCTATATCGGTCACTCAGATTCTACTGCGGATATCCTCATTTCTAAGTTTATCGCAGAAAGCCGAGCATAGCCCTCTCCATAGCTCGCTGAGCGACCTTGAGCTTCCTCATACGGCCAGCAGTGAATGAGGATATATAGTATGAGGATATCTCTAGAGCCACTATAAACAAAACCCACTATACAGTGTTAATGGGACTCTTTAACGCAATACTAGGCACAGAGAGAACGGTGAGCTGAAATTAGGGAAATTCGCAATAGGGCAACGGACCTAAGGGCCAGCAGCTGGCTGACTTCATGGAAGAGGGACTCTTTATGATGACTTCATTATGACGACTAGACGTCAACTGTTTAGTGATGTCTCAGTGATCACGAGGTGAAAACACCTCTCACCTCTCGGTCGAAGTTGGACTTACCTAGTCGGACCATTTGTCCCAGGTAAACATACTCGTTAACAACTTCGAGCTTAGTGCTCCCAACAACTATCGGCATAAGTGTGACATGGACGTTATACATGATCTTTGTTTTGTCCATGTTCATCTTAAGACCTATCCGTTGGGAGACACTATTGAGGTTATTGAGTATAGTGCTTAGGTCCTCCAGCGATTCTGCCATAAGGACTATATCGTCGGCAATTCGAAGGTGAGTGAGGTACTCGCCGTTGATGTTAATACCGTATCCTTTCCAGTCCAGTAGCTTGAAAACGTCTTCTAGTGTAGCGGTGAAGAGTTTCAAGATATAACGTCACCCTTTCTTACACCTCTACAGTTGGATGGGTTTCGTACTTTTGTTCTGTACTCGGATATCTATCGTAGCCCTACTGTACAAACACTTCAGAACTTCGATATACCGACAGTCAAAAGCACAGATTGCCGAAGTCGAAAGCACGAGATTTTTGGGGTTGGAAATTGATGAAAATTAATTGGAAATCGCACATTAGGAATCTTTGTAAAAATATAAGTAAGTCTGCTTATGCTCTAGGCATATTGTCATCTATAATTTGTACGGATGGACTCTTACTGCGTATTATGATACGGTAGAAACATACCTACGATATGGTGTAATATTTTGGGGTAACTCTTGCGAAAAGGAAAGGTACTCACGGCCCAAAAAGGTGTATACGCTCCATGTTTAAGATGAAGAGTACCGATAGTTGCAAGCCATATTTAAACAATATAAAATATTAACTGTACCTTGTATATACAGGGTGTCCAGTAAATAGCACGACATACTGCAGGGGTGATAGCTAGGTCACTACCTATCAATACAACACAATATATGTTCAGCAAAATCTTACGGATTTACAGTTTTACAAAATTTTCGAAATACCGAAAATCTCTACCTTGAAACAGATTTTAAGCATCTCGTAATGAAAAATCCTTTTCTAGTACTTTTTTACATCAAATTATTTGTGAATAGTTACTTTACTCATTGATAAGTCTTTTTCTATCAAAGACAAGAATGTTTTCAAGAAATACTATTTTTGTTTAATTTGCACAGAACTATTTTCTTATCACTTAAGTTTAACCTACAGTGGTGAAAAAAAATGTATGTGGCAGTTTTGTACAACAAACTTAAAAATAGCTTGTTTAATGGTGATTTTGAAAGATATAATACTAGTGCATTTTCATTAAAAAATACAAAAATAAGCTATTTTAGTTAATAAGAGCATTTTATTTTAAATGCAAGTAATGTGACTTTGAATTGAATCGTTGTAAGGTCGTACTACGGTTCGAATTACATAATAATTATCTACAGCCGACCGGCCGGCCGGTCTGTAAATGACATCTTGAAGGATAAGGTGATAGTAAAAAACAGAGGTTAACTTTAATAAACATTTATTTAAATAAATTACAATAAATGCTCAAATTGCTTCCCTTGTGCCCTAATACACGCTCGGCATCTTCTTAAAAATGAGCTTTTGAGTCTTCTCAGGCTTATTTCCGATATTTTTCTTGCTGCAATGTTAACCCTTGCTCTCAATTCATTGTCATTTTGGATCGGTTTTTCATAGACTTTGTCCTTCATGGCACCCCAATAAAAAAAATCCAGGAGACCTAGGTGGCCATAATATCGGTCCCAGTCGCCCAATCCACCTGCCTGGATAAGCTTCATCTAAGTAGGCTCTTACTTCCCGGCCATAATAGGCAGCGCACCCATCATTTTGAAGCCACATCACCTCTCTTAGCTCACTCGGAACATTTTCAAGGAGCGTGGGTAGGGTTTCTCGTAAAAACTCCAAGTAATTATTGGCATTTAATGTAGGTGGAAGCTCGACGGGACCACAATCTGGCCATTAAAATCCCACACCATAAATTTATTTTGAATTGGTACTGGGACCTGTCTTCTCTTGACACATACGGATTTTCTAATTGCCAACTATGTAAATTATGCAAATTCAAGTAGCCGTCCTTTCTGCAGGCTGACTCATCACTCCATAACACCTTATTAAAAGTTTGGGTCCTCGATGCATTTCAAGCATGCGGCGGCAGAATTGAACTCTCGGCAGGTAGTCTCTAGTTAAAGAGTTTGCACGCGTCGTACGTGAAATGGATGGTATCCATACCTCTTAAGTACTGAATGAACAGTGGACTTCGCTATCCCTGTGCGCCGTTGTATCGCCCTAACCGAAGTTGTCGGGTCTTGTTCTCGTTCTAAAGCACTATGTCTTCGTCAACAACTTGAGGCCGTCCACCGCCACGTTGACCAGAGTCTGCCTTCCATGTAGGAGTTATGCACTCTGGTAAACATTTCATGGTGTGGATGTCTCCTATCGGAAACCTTTCCTGTAGAGGTGGCAGCAGCTTGGGAACTGTGGCCAGCTTCTCCGTAAATAAGGTGCATCTCAGCATACTCTCGCTGCGTATAACCAGGAAAAACGCGGAGGTTGGCCATGTTATAAAACACAAAGTCCAGGTGGTCGCCAAGTCGTCGTAGTGATCACAATAAAAATCCAAATCGTAAGGCAAACAAAGTCCGGGGTCCAAGGCACAAAACAGTCGTCAGTACGAAACAATAATTTGTGAACACAGAGATGCGTTGCACGGTTTAAGGTAGCGTACTGACAAGTGTCGCAAATAAGGTTGAGAGTGAGACACAAAATCACAATGCAAGAAAGAGCGGGATAGCACATGCGCTTCTTTTGTTAGACAGTAACCGGTCGGGTCGGGTCGGTCGGCGAGCAGGTAAAACCTTTAGTCATTACGCGTGCATGTCTCATTTTACGTGTCACAACTAGTTTTATAATAATTCGCGTAAATGAGCAGCTATTACTTATTCTCATAGTGGTTTTTGTCAAAATTACGTTAATTACATTTTCAACAAAATCAGCTTCTCTGGAACTAAAATAGCATTTTTTTGTATTTTTTTAATGAAAATGCACTAGTATTGTATCTTTCCTAAATCACCATTAAACAAGCTATTTTTAAGTTTGTTGTACAAAACTGCCACATACATTTTTTTCACCACTGTAGGTTAAACTTATGTGATAAGAAAATAGTTCTGTGCAAATTTAAACAAAAATAGTATTTCTTGAAAACATTCTTGTCTTTGATAGAAAAAGACTTATCAATGAGTAAAGTAACTATTCACGAATAATTTGATGTAAAAAAAGTACTAGAAAAGAATTTTTTCATTACGAGATGCTTAAAATCTGTTTCAAGGTAGAGATTTTCAGTATTTCGGAAAATTTTGTAAAACTGTAAATCCGTAAGATTTTGCTGAACATATATTGTGTTGTATTGATGGTAGTGACCCTAGCTATCACCCCTGCAGTATGTCGTGCTATTTACTGGACACCCTGTATATATTAGAGATGGCAGTCTTTGTGAAGTCGAACCAGAACCGTTTTAAGTGCCTAGCAGACCTTGCCCTAAGAAACAGACGCGACATTAGTAGAGTTTACATTCCTAAGGAAAAACAGCACTAATACGCAATAGTGTCTGCTGTATGGGGCCGGCTATTTACAACAAATTACCCAAGTGTTGGAGGATCTCAACACTTCATTATTTAAGACAAGGCTACGAAACTTTTAGCAGACAATGTGTACTATAATATTAATGAATTTTAATGGACAAAATGTTATGTTAAAATTTGTACGTTTGTCACATGGATATTTATTTATAAATTGTATTATTATTAATGTAATTAATTTGAAGATGGCTTATAATAATTAAATAATAGTGATAATAATGTACCGATTGACTTATTAGTCTTATATGTAATTTGAAGAGACTTTATTTTTTATTTTTGTTAATCTAATGTGATATTGTGTTATGAATGACATATCTACGTAAATTGATAAAAGAATTAATTAATTCATATTTTTGCATGCCTTCTGGTAAAATATGGTGAATTTATACTATATATTTGTCACCACATTCTGTATCACCTATATTTGCAAAATAAAGAAATTCATTCATTCATTCATTCATTCATTCATTCATTTAACTTGGCAACGCTGAAGGACTGCAGCATTGCCCAAATTTCGAGGGAATCAAAGGCTTTCTCATAGTTCACATACGCCAGACATAGTCGCAAATAGTACTCCTCGGACTTCTGTACAATTTGCCGAAGGGTATGTATGTGGTCTATGGTGCTAAAGCCTTTCGGGAACCGGCTTGTTCGGAAGGCTGGAAGTCGCCGAGTCTGCATGCGAGACGATTCGTAATGACTCTCGAAAACAGCACGTAGACGCGGCTCAGAAGGGAAATCGGTCTATAGTTCTTTAAGAGAGCGTTGTCGCCTTTCTTGAAGAATAAGACCACCGCACTTCTGCTCCACGCCTCCGGTGTAGTGCCACCATGGAGGACGGAAGTAAAGAGGTTCTGAAGGACTACAAGTACCATTTTTCCACCCGCTTTCAGAAGCTCGCTGTAATTCCATCCTCGCCTGGGGCCTTGCCGTAAGGTGCTGGAGAGCCATTCTAATCTCGCTCAGACTGACGTCCGGGATATCATTGGAATAGTGTCGGACAAGACTTGCTCTGGGATCGTTACTCACACTTGCGTGTGGCTCCATCGACTATGTGTACAGCTGCCCATAGAACCTCTCTATCTCACGCAAAATCTCGGTGTTCCGGAAACGACGCTGCCACACTCGGTCTTCAGCTTCGACAGATGGCTCTTTCTGGTAGACCGATCACTGGCAAAGACTTTGGAGCCCTGGTTCCGCTCGATCGCTTCTTCAATACGAGCAGTATTAAAGTTGCGTAAGTCCCACCGTATGCATTTGGATATTCAGTTGCCTGTATGCTATCAAATCTACTGAAGACTGCAGCTTCATTTCCCGTCTAACAGCCATGAGATTAAGAGTGTGATCGGAGGTTTTGTATTCTTCTGCGGCGGATCTTGTAAAATTTAGCTCCGACTGCATGGACAGTTTCATGAGCTTGACATTTATATCGTTCACTGCATTGCAATATTCTAGGCACTGAAAACGGTTTTGTAACTCGAGCTGAAAGGTTTCGGGACTTTGGATTAGAGTACGAGGGGACGGAGCGTTGACTTCATTGACGACACCTCTCCAACTTAACTTTAAGATTCAGTGTACATCTAACCATTCGGTGCTCTACAAGTTTTCACCCTCGTGATCACTAAGACATCACTGAACAGATGATGACTAGCATAATGAAGTCAATCTAATTTTTAGTCGAATCGTCGGGCTCGACCAGGTCCACTTCCTGCGGGGCCGCTTCTAGAGGAAAGAGTTCATCATAAAGAGTCCCTCTTTCTCCATGAAGTCAGCCAGCTGCTGGCCCTTGGGTCCGTTGCCTATTCCGAATTTCCTACTTTCAGCTCACCGTTCTCTTGTTCCTAGTATTGCGTTAAAGTCTCCCATTAACACTGTATAGTGGGTTTGGAGAAATGCATGGCTCTAGAGATATCTCATACATTTCCTCACCTCCTCATCGGGGTGTGCGAGGTTGGTGTGTAAACCTGTATGACCTACAGCGAATACCGTTTTGTGATTCTGAGTATAATGTACGCAACCTCGTCGACACACTCCCAATTTTTACAACGTTGTTAACGAGAGACTTGTGGACGATAAATCCGACACCTGCTTGGGACAGATGATCGCCCTCCGGTGATAGAACAAGTTGCCGGATTCGAGGATTACCGTGTCCTCCCCTCTCTTCGGATCTCGGATAATCCTATAATATTCCAGCGCAACTTGTCTATCTCTTCTTCAACTCAGGACCTTCTCGTCAGTCCTCAGGGTACGTGCGTTATATGTTGCCAGGTCGAGTCGTCGTAGGTGGCAACCGAACTTCACCGGAGATTCTTAGCACCCTGTCCCGCCGTTACCATTGTCACCACCAGCGGGAATAGCGGAGCCGCCGGAGACTGGGGCCGTCTCTTCGTAACTTTATTCATTGGGAGATGGGGTGGGGGGTATATTGTCATAGTTGCCACGCTTAGCGAGCGGGTCGCAACCGCAATTTTTTATTGTTGGTTTACATTATCAGAAAATGCTGCTGTCCATTTTCTGCCTCAGTTTCCCTCTGTCGCCTTTTACGACACCCACAGGATGATATGGGGTGGTGGGTGTTCTTACCCGCCACTACACGGGTACAATACACGTCACAAAAATAGTATAAATCATAAATAATGTCCTCCAGACCAAATTTACGCAGGACAGAATTATAGTACCTAAGTGTATGCAAGCGCAGGTGGACTCTCTTTCCTTAGCCTCATAGTCCGATGGGACGGTAATCCAACACGACCGGAGAGATCAGGCGCAGGACCAAGACTTTACGTGCTTTTCGAGGCACGGTGGTGAAACACCGTCAACTTTCTAACTTCGGGCTGCTACCGATAATTTCGTAACAGAAATACTCAATAACTAATTTTGTCCCGACCGGGAATTCGAGCCCGGGACCTCATGATCAGCAACCTTGTTTACGATCCCTAGATAAACGAGGCAGTCAAGTTATTAATAAACTAAAATTAAGTATATCAGTATAGTAAGCAAAATGTTTAGTCGACTACAATTATCATCTCTCAACCGTAGCTTTTTAGTTGAACACAATGTAATTAAATCTTACATCTATCAGTAAAAGAAGTCACAATTACGCTATAGGAATTACACTAAAAGAAACGTGAAGAATATTCAGAATGCTAAAAGAAAACGTTTTTTTTTTAAGTTTTTTAAACTATTATTTATTTTCTATTTTTTAGTGCGGCTAACTACAAAAGCGTGTTTTTTTTGTTTTTTTTTTGGAACGAAGTTCTTTTATTATAATTATATAGGATCAATCAGTTGTTGAAGAGTGCAGTTTAGTTTTTCAAGATACATTATTATTTAAGTTGCAAAATACACGAAACTAACCAGTTGATTCCGCGGGTAGTTGTAGGCTTGTCTTGATGATTAAGTCATGTATGTCTCAGTACAGTTGTATGGTAAACCGAATTTACTTTTTGCTGATCATATAATAGTAGTGCTCTTTCAAATGTCAGCCTTATCAACTGTCGATGGTCGGTCCTGTGGCTAGTCGGGTTGTAACGGGTAAAAAAATTAAGCTAGTCATATGCTTGTCTCAGAGATCGAACCATGCATGTCTCAATACACGGCTAAGAACAGTAGTTATACTTATGATGTACAAAACTCTGACTACCCCTACAAATAGTCGTATGCTTGTCTCATAAACGTGGCTCAATTTTTTTAAATTTATTTATCATTTATTATTTCATCAATTCACCGTCAAAGTGAAGATTTTGTAGTTTTTATTTACAATCGGAATAGATTCGATATAACTTGTTGGAAAACTACAGTATTTTATTTTATTCAAAGTCGGTAACTTATGTGGGAGATCGGAAATTTGCGCGCCTGCTGCCTTCATTGGACGTGGTAGCCGTTTCTCAGGCTCCCTTTCCGGAAAGTTTTATTCTATACTTGCACTTGGCACAAAGACACTATCGGGTATCAGGGATGGAAAAATCGCTAATCCTAAGAATCCTAGCAAGGATAATGGGATAAACTTTTTAAATTATTGCATTTTCATCGGTCCTTGATAAGTGTGCGAAGTTTAAATTCAATCCGACGTATTGAAGGGGATGAAAACCACATTCAAAAATTCTATTACATAGATACATAGATATATACCAAGCTAATAAATTTACAGCCTATATACGTCCCACTGCTGGGCACAGGCCTTCTCTCATTTCTGAGAGGGTTTTAGGACAAGGAAATGTCCGCCGCGCTGCCCCAATGCGTGTTGGCGAACTTCACATGTCTTAGAAATTTTTTTGATTTCTCAGACATGCAGGTCTCCTCACGATGTTTTCCTTCACCGCCGAGCACGTGGTAAATCAGCACTTAAAATTGCAATTAACAATTTCATTGGTGCCGGCGGGGAGCGCTAACCATCTGAGCTACCACGGCTCTTCATTTTCTTATTTTAGATTGTGCTGTAAGTAATTCTAGCTATACTGGAAACATATGACCAATACTTTCCGAGATATAAGACTTTAAAATTTCTGTGTGAATTTCT
>JAGSMP010000186.1:600000-780000 GCA_029286625.1 Parnassius orleans
CTATTTTTTTTAAATAACATTTTTTGTACTTTTTGCGGTTATACCAGGGCGGCTGAAAAGTTCGCGGCCTAGGGTACTTAATGATGAGTAATTAGCTTGTAACTCATGTCACTAGTTGCAACACTCAGTAGTATTATAAAAGCAATCACTTATTAAGTTTACGCTCATAGTTCAATTATTTATTGAACAACAAACATCACCATGTCAGCCGAATCTGGAGATTCTCGGAATTTTGAACACCGCGCCGTGATAAAATTCCTTGTAAAGAAGGAAAATACACCGAAAGACATTTTTGAAGAGATGTCATTGGTTCTTCAGGATTCTGTGCCTTCATATACGATGGTGAAAAAATGGGCCTGCATATTTCAACAAGGACGAGAGAGCTGTGAAGACGACCCTCGCCCGGCCCGCCCTGTCACGGTACTGACAGAAGAAAACGTCTGAAAAGTCGAAAAAATCGTTCTGGTCGACCAAAGAATTAAATTGTGGCAGATTGCTGAAGAACTGCAGATTAGCAAAGAATGAGTTGTAGAAATTTTACATGAAAATTTGAATATGAGAAAAGTTAGCGCGCGCTGGGTATCGAAAATGCTCACACCGCTCAACAAGCAACGTCGACTCGCAAGTTGCAAAGATTTTTTGGAGCAAGTCGGCGATAACAAGGAAAAAATTTGGCAATGGATTCACGAATATGATCTAGAGTTCAAACAAGAGTTCATGCAATGGATAAAAAAAGGAGAAAGGCCGCCGAAGAAATTCAAGCTGGAAAAGTCGGCGTCCAAGTTAATGGCGAATGTTTTCTGGGATAGCGAGGGAATTTTGCTTATCGACTACCTACCCAGGGGAACTACGATAAATGACCAATATTACGCCAATTTATTGACTCAGGTTCGCGAGGCTATTGTACAGAAACGACGTGGGAAACTGACGCGCGGAGTGCTCTTTCTGCAAGACAACGCGCCCGTTCACACCGCACATGTTGCGAGGCAAGCCCTGAAAGACACGGGGTTCTCAGAGATTGACCACCCTCCGTATAGCCCAGACCTAGCACCTAGCGATTTTTTCCTGTTTTCCAAAAAGGACTCACGGGGCCGGAGATTTGCAGATGACAACGAAATGAAAGATGCGGTTGATCGTCATTTTGAAGAGAAAGATACAGATATATTTCGAGATGTGAGAAATGTATTTCACTTGAGGGAGATTATTTATTGAAAAATAAAAAAATAGAAACCATATATTTTCTTTCATTAAGTACCTTAGGCCGCGGACTTATCAGCCGCCTCTCCTATAATGGTTTTTTTGTATTATCCCTGGTACTGGTGAACTATGTGCCAAATAGTTAGTGTTAATGTAGATAGAGTATTTTAAAGTATTAGTATTATCTAATATATAAAAATTTATGTTTGTTACACTTAACTCAGTTTTATTTTGTTAAAATTAGTAAAACAATAACCTAAATACCCTACATATTATGTTACATAATATTTGAATGTAGTTTAAAGTTTAAACATAATGAGTAAATGTGACCTCAATTTTAATAAATGTGAACTCACACAGCAATACTGTTCCTTTTATTGTATAGAATAGAATATTTTTTGTTCAATATAGATTATTGCCTATTACTTATAAAAATTCACTTTTTAATCGACTTTAAAAGGGAGGAGGTTTCTTAATTCAAGTGTATGTTTTTTTTGTATGTATGTTACGCGATATCTTCGCAAATTGTGAATCGATTTCAATGATTCTTTTTTTATTAAATAGGTTTTACTTCAAGGGTGATTGCATTAAATTTTGAAGAAAAAATTCCGCCCCAAAAGGTGGAAAATAGGGGAATAATTACATATTGGACTATTATTTAAGGAATTTCATATGATATCTTCGCAGATTGAGAACCGATTTTAATGATTCTTTTATAATTAAATAGTTTATACGTCAAAGGTAGTCCTATATAATTTTGGGAAAAAAAATTCACCCCCAAGGATAGTAAATAAATAACTTATTTTTTAGCAATTTGAAGTCGGTTTTTACTTTTTGTTAAAAGTTATAATTATTTACTCACCACTGTTTGGAAAATACCTCTGTCTTGGGAAGAACTTTCAAGAAACCCAGCGGGATTATTTTTTAAACATAAGATTTTACAAGAATAGTATACTTACAATTATTTATATGAATTATAATTGAACTAGCATGGTAGTGAGAATGAGGTGATCTTAGAGATTATTTTCATTCATTTATTCCTTAATATTATATATAACACTTTTAAACACTGGAATTTTTAAACTTGTTGATTGACAAATATTTAACGTTTTCTGGGATTTAGTTCTAAAAGAGTATTACATTGCCCCATAAATTAAATATTACCTAATTCTGTGGAGTCTAGTAACTGACATCACTAGCATGTGTTTGTTCCTAGTATTAAAGTATGAATATATCTTTGTTTCTCTCAAAGCTATTATTTATTAACAGATAAGTTTTATGTATCTGTTTCATAAGTGCATTGCGAGGCTAAACTTAAAATATTTAATTCTTTACACTTTTCTCTAAGATACTCTTTACAACTTAAGTTATAAATTGCTCTTACGGCCCTCTTTTGCAAAACAAATATAATTTCAATGTTCGTCGCGTTCCCCTATAACGAAATTTCTTGAGACATACGCTTGAAATGTATTATCTAGCTGTTAAAATATTGTCTAAGTCTAAACTTTCTTACAGCATATGCTGCAGAATTAAGTCTGCTGTCTAATTTAGGTATATGAGGGCCCCATTTCAGCTTTGTGTCAATAGTAATTTCAAGAAAACAGTGGAATCCACAAGACAATTTCATTTTGTTGCCGTTTAAAAGAAAATTGTTGGCGTTAAAACAATTTATGGGTGATGTAAATAATGATCTATCGAAATTAAAATAGGGGACAATAGAACATTATTCACAATTTAGATTTTATAAATTAAATTTTATTTTTTAGTTTTATTTATTCAATCAGTAAATAATACTATGTGGTAGTCCCAAGAAAATGTAAGTCATTAATATAGATTAAAAAAACAGGAATGGGCCAAAAAATGAGCCCTGAGGAACACCTATTGATACTACTGACCCGGTGATCATATCTTCAGGTTTTTTTTTAGAAAATAGCTGTGTAAGATTTATGTCCGAATGTAACGTCACGAACAAAGAAACATCTTATGTTTGTTATTTAATGAAAAAAAATATCGAATTCGCTCGTTTGTTTTGTTATCAACAAACACTTTGCCTGGTAACGTACTTGTATTATCTGATGTGTTATCTATACATATATATTGAAAAAAAAATGCCGCATTATTTTTATCAGTCTGGTAATGGAAATTCAAACTGCATTTACTATAATAAAGTTAAATAATGAATAGTTACTGATTTTTTTTCATATCTGGCTGTATAACCACCAAGTTTACATCAGTCAAGTATCTAACATACGTAAGTCTACAGGTGCCAGACGTCTAGTACTGCGATTGTTATGATAAGCAAATCCTTCTTACAACGGGAGCGGGCCATGTCCTGCTACTGACTTTTACGAGCTGATAAAGAAGATAGAAGGAGATAAGCATTGCTAAAAAAAATGAAAATATATGTACGATCACTTACCCTTACAGAATCCTAGACATAGAAAGTGGAAACCAGGGCAATGTCTCAGACATATTTCAAACTCGAGTGGTATTTATTTTTATTGGAATGTAAAGCAAAGTCCCATTAATTCATTGTATGTTTCAAAGCAATATATGTATGAGACGAGAATTCAATATTGGAATCATTTACATTTATGCTAACATTGTAAGAACGTGTACAATTATTCTGTGTAAAATAAACCACGTCTTTAAAAAAATGAACAGAAAATAAACTAATCGTTTGTGACTATCGTACTTAAAGTACTTTCGATTTTTAGATAGTCTTACTAGTTTGAGTAAGACTATCTAAAAATCGATAAGGAAGTTTTAAAGAAATATTGGGAAAAATACCTAAAATCGATTTACAATCCTAATAAATAATTAAAATATTTAATACTTTAATCATTATTTGTACAGAATTATAATATTAAGCAATGTCTAATACATTAGTGTTATAAATACATCTACAGAATTTAATTATTTTATTGACCTCTCGTCTATATCAATTTTAGGTGTGATGTGTTTTTAACTTTTTGATTTTCACTAACTTCATATAAATAAATTAGCTAAACAAATATTATCATCATCTACCCCACCTGATGTTAATTGGTGATGTAGCTCAAGATAGTAAGACGCACTTAATTCGAATTGGTCGTTATTAGATTGGAATTTATATTTTTACTTTATAATAACAATTTTTCGATATGTGTACCTACAGACAGGTATTTCGTTTTTCAAGCTATTCAGTATATAGATGAATAAATAATATTAATAATTTAATGAATATGTACGCAATTTAATTAAACAATCGATAGTCACTGTTAGTTAACCACTATCGATAGTATCTGACATCTAAGTAGATTTAGACTTTAGACTTTATGACCGTAATAAAAAAACGGCTAAAATGCTTTGTCTCTGTCGAGCGGCGAAAAAGTATTCAGGAAAACGATAATTATTAAATTTTAACCATATTTATCTGTAAATTAAATAATTAAAAGTTCACAAAAATATTCTATTAGAATTTTTGTGCTCGTCACGCAGTCGATAAAAGATTTAAAAAAATTACTGAATGCGGCAGTTAGATTAATACTATCACGTCGAGTATGTTCCAAACCTTCATAGTAAATGTTGTCTTCATAAGAGCTGAAAATGGTCGGCTTATTTATTAGAGAGGTTATTTTAAAGGAAAGAGACCCAGGTGTAATAAAGATTGTAAGGTGATCCATCTTCGTCCTCAGGAGTGACAACGTATATGTTGCCTCCTTTGTTTGAGGTGTCTAAGAGCTGCTATAGCCACAGTCGTCAGGTAAGTTGTTAGCTTGGTTGTCACTTTTATATTACATAAAAACCGTATCAGTGCTTAGTTGCCATTTGTGGTTCGATATTGGCATTTAGCTGCGGTGTTGCCATAGCTACGATATTAATTTCAAAGGTGTTAGAACTGATGGAACTATTAACGTTTTCAGTTCCGTGCTATTCACACGTTGATACTAAGGTCAATATAAATACTGTTTGCGAGGTGAATAAATCATTTGAGATATAATTAAAAACAAAAGACAGTCGTTGTGTGTAACGTTCACAATATCTTATTTGAAATATATACTCCGGTGTTCAAATAGCGACAGAACGATTATATTTTCAACTGTGTCAAAATACAATAAAGTTAAAAGGAACCTCTACTCTGGTATTTAGAAACTAAAAATACGGTATGCTCAGTAAAATTATCAACAATTATTATTCTTTTCCATAATGTAGGGACTGAAAAATAAAGATATTAGACGATGTAATTATATGGGAGAGAGAAATTTCCCGTATTTGTGCATAGTTACTTAATTTCTTTACATGTATCCCATTGTTGCGACGTCCGTTATTTCTATAATGGGTGCGATTAGATGACTAGGTATAACAGTTTGTCACAGAATTAACCGTAGATTGCTTTTTCATACGACACGCATCTACGCACGATCTAATTACAATTTTGTGTAGTTTCGTACACTATCATTGACATCATAGATTGTAATTTTAATTAAATACGTTACATGTGCATACGATGCTTGTGTATGTTGTTATATAGGTATATTTCGTGGTAGGGCCACGCTGCAGCTATATCATGGCTGCATCCCGAATGAAATGGCTTGACTGGTGAAGGAGCACGCTCAATACCAGCGTAAAATAGCCCCGAACATAATAATAACGATAACGTGGCTCTATCACTTCAAAATGCTTATTAGTTAATATTAAATTAACATTTTACGCAGTAGAGCCATGCTGGAACTATATTAGTAGTACAGTTGTAGCACGAATGGGTCGGCTCGACCGGGGAGGACCACGCTCTCACAGAATACCAGCGTAAAATAGCAGCTTAACGCTGCTGTGTTTCGTATGGTGAGTGTAGAGAACCGGAGATCCTTTTACTGGAAATGAAGCATTCCATCTTAGTCCTCACGGGGACAACGCATCTGCATTTTGATTTGTAATCGAGGATAGATGTAGATGTCTATGGGCCGCAGCAACCACTTATCATCAGGTGGACTGTGTGCTCGTTTGTCACCCTTATCCTATAAAAATATTAGTTACGAAATAAACAAACAATTTAAAATAACAAACATGGAATATAATGCAATGCTTGAAGTTATTTCCGTAAGTTTTTATTAAATACTAGCTTTTTACCCGCGGCTTCGCTCGCGTGAGCTTGAATTTAGGAACATCGTTAAATGCTGTTCCGTGACAAATTTAGCAAAAGTCGATCACATTTAGAGTCACCCGGTGTCTATGTCTTTATGTCTGTCAATTTTTTTAAATCTAAAAGACTATTAGACGTAGATTAGGTATTTGGCATAGATATAATATGCTACAGGAACTCGTGAATATATATTTCTAGAAACACCTACAATTTTTTATTCTGGGCGCATCTTCCGATGTATCCATAAAAGGTAAATTGTCTTGGAATCAAAATTTATTACTATTATTTACATTTTACTCTTTACATTTATTCATAATTAAAGTTAATTTAGTTTTAATACAACAAAATAATGATGAATTTCATGGTCTTCTATCAATTTACGGTATAATGTTTATTTGAGATATTTTATTCATATTGCTCCTATTTACTCGTAATATTGATTGGCACCATAAAATAGATGTAGATATTTTTTTACGTTCGAGTAGACTTTAAAATTTCATAAATGCAGTTCTATAATGATGTCTACATGGAATAAAATTAATGTTACGGATTTTATCACGTTTAATTTTAACTTTTACGTGGGTTTTTTACGCATCTTTGGATGAAAGTTCCATAAAACCCGCGTAAAAGAACATATCGATGACGTGAAGCACCGTCATGCCACGAACAAATTTTCAATTATTTACGTCGTATATTCAGTAGCATTCTATAATTTAATTTTATTAGTAACTTACCATTTTAGTTTATTTAGTAGTAAGTAGATGGCGTTATTATTGGATGAAATAATGAAAGTCAAAACTATACCATCTATTAATATCAGCGATTGAAGCGAACATTTATATATTATATCAATAAGGCATAAAGAGATGTTAACTGTGTTAAAATTTCTGTTTCTGTTAAAAAATACGCTATCAGCGCCGCTAGCGGTGAAAAACAATTTAATAATATCGTCATATGACCGATATATCATGAAATAGCATCGTGTGTTTAGTTATTAATATCTTCAAACGATTTCTATTCATTGATTTGGTCAAGCTATATCATGAAATGACCACACCATTTCACGAAATGATAGACTACTTTATGATATATGATCAATTCTACGATCTGGCCACGACATATATAAAAATCTCTTTAATAAAACTACAATGATAATGAAAATTTTGCAATAATTGCAGACAGACCAGTTTTAATCAGTTTGCATATTGTCCGGATTAAACATACACACCAATAAACATATTATAAAATGTAAATTGTTAAGCTGTAGATAATTATTTTCAGTTATTATATTTAGTTTATTGTTCCTCGGTGACGACTAGATGGCGTTGTTAGATTTATGCAACTTTTTGAATCGCGCTGTGGTTTGGTTAGGCTGAGAATTATAAGGCAGTTAAAATTATTATTTTTATATGAATCGTTTCACGAGTAAATAGTCGTTTATATTGTACTAAGTGTTTTATTTCTTGCATAAGTAGCCTGCCGGAATCCTATTCATGGTCCTTCGAACCGGATAGGCTAGGCGTGTTTTTTTGTGTTATTGCTGCGTCAGTGGTACAGTAGTACCACCCGTGTCGTCACTACTGGCAGTGGATTGCTGTCCAGAACATCCCCTCAGCGAGGCGCCACGAGCGGCGCCAAGGCAGTGGAGGAGCTGGGTGTCTACAACCCGGAGGAGCGACGGACGGGAAGCGGCAAGCAGCAGCGGTGGAGGTTGTGAGCGCTAGAGGCGCCACAGGTGCATTATAGCGAAGACAAGTGAGTGAGTGTGCGGTGATAAATTGTGAGTACATTTTAAATATTATAATAAAAGAAATTAACCAGAAAATTAAACCTTATTTTAAAGATTAGTGGAACTTAGAAAAATTTAAGATAGTGAAGTAACTTAGAATAATTTCAATAATTTAGGACTTGTAATAGTTTTAAGTAAATATTGGTTGAGACGGCGAATCCACGCCCGATTTTAGTTAGAATTTAAAGTTAAAAAGACTTGTAAAATTTTGCTCATCTGTTTCTTGGACTTAGAAAAAATAGGATCGTAAAAATATTGACTTAGAAAAATAATTCAGTTGTTTAGAGTTTAACTTTGTCAATTAGAATAAATTACTGTTCTGTTCTATATTGATAAGAATTATAAGTGATTAAATTGTCAAATTAAAAAATTTAAAATGGAGTCGTTTAATGACCTGCAGGAAGACATAAAGGCTAAAATGCTAAAAGTTAAGACTAATTTTAAAAAGTCTCCTAAGGATCGTTTGACGGTTGCTTATATTGAAACAAGGCTAGATAACTTGGAACAACAGTGGACTTTGTTTACAGACACTCATACTAAAATTATTAGTGAGGTTAAGCGAACTGATTTGTATAGTTCGGATTATCACAAAATAGTGTATGATGATGTAGAAGAATTATATGTTCAATTCAAGACTGAGTTAAAAGAAATGTTGTATAAATTAAAAACACTTGAGTCAGAAGTAAAGACAAGTTCAAATAGTCAATGTGAGAGTTCAGAAAGACGTTTCAAGTTGCCTGAAATAAAAATACCTACCTTTTCCGGTAAGTACACAGAGTGGCAGACATTCAGAGATTTGTTTTAGGGCTTGTGCATGAAAACAAGTCACTGGATGATGCCCAAAGATTTTATTATTTAAGGGGACATTTAACCGGGAAGCTGAGCAACTATTACGCAACATTAAGGTGACGTCGGATAGTTATCAAGTTGCGTGGAAGAAATTAGATAGTATGTATAATAATAAAAGGTTTTTATGAACGGCATCTTGAAGCGTCTACTAAGTCAAAAGGTTTGTCGTTTGAATCAGCATCTGAAATTAAAAACTTAATTAGTACAACTTCAGATTGTTTAGACTCAATAAAAATATTGGTGTGGATGTTTCATCTTGGGATATCCTGATTATCCACATTATAAGCGCTAAATTAGATAAAGATACGCGAAAGGCATGGGAGTTAAGGTATCTTCAGATCCAAGTGACGAATTACCCACGTTTCAACAATTTTCCAATTTTTAATAGGGCGTTTTAGAGGTCTAGAAAATATCGATTCTAAGGTACATTACAGTGAGAAAAATTTACTAAATCTTTTCATGTTGTTAAAAATAAACCGATTATATCGTGTGCGTATTGCAGTGCGGATCATAAAATAACTGCGTGCAAAAATTCGGAAAAGAAAGTAATGAGAAACGACGTGAGTTCGTGTTAGATAAAACTTATGTTTTATTTGTTTAAATAGCAACCATTCCGCTAAAATGTGTAAAATATTGTCCGATGCCAAGTGTAAACGTCGACATCATTCTTTATTACATCCCAGTGGTGGTTCTGGTTCTGGTAGTGCTGAAGTTGAGACGATTCATCAAACAACCTCGTCGACCAGTCGAAGGTCAACTGAGGAGGATACTGCTGCAAGCAGTAATAAGTTAGCTGTGCAAGCAGAAAGTTTAGATAAGCCACTTGTGTCTTGTTTTCGACAGGAACTGTTCTAAAATGGTTTTATTAACTACAGCTGTGGTGCAAGCTGAGTCGAGAGACGGTACTTATTTCCCAGTTAGGGCCTTATTAGATCAGGGGTCGCAAGGTTCTTTTATTACCGAGGCTATGGTGCAGCAATTAGGTTTAAAAAGGCGTGCGGCCAAAAATACCGTAGTTGGTGTAGGTGGAGATAAAAGTGTGACTTCCAAGTCCACAGTGAAAATTAATTTAAGGTCGAGAGTTGATCCTAGGTTTCAAGTTAAGGTTAATGCACATGTCCTGAAGTCGGTTACGTCTCTTCTCCCAGTTGCGAAGACAACTAGGGTAAGATGGGAAAACCTGACTCTGGATGATCTGGCTGACCCTGAGTATCATACGCCTAATAAGATTGACATCTTATTAGGTGCGGAGATATACAGTCAAATTATTCAGGAAGGCATTAAAAGAAACCTCAACGGATCTCTCTTGGCGCAGGATACTGCTTTCGGTTGGATAATATCTGGGGTCTGTGAGGTAGATAGCACGTCAAATATCCATTCTCACATAACTGTGATGCATTCGTATCTGGAAGTGGACAATATACTGAAGAGGTTTTGGGAACTCGAAGCTGAACCACCTGTAACAAAAAAAATGCTCACAGATGATGAAATTAAATGAGAAATTATTTGAGGATACTACGAAACGGGATGGAGACGGTCGGTTCATCGTAAGACTGCTGTTTCGTGGCCAATCCGGACTGCATGCGTGGTGAGTTCAGGAAAATAGCTGAAAAAGATTGAGAAATTTAGAATTAAAATTGCAAAAGAACATTAAGTTAAAAGAGGATTACACAAGTTATAAGGAGTATTTAAACTTAAATCATATGGTAAAAGTTACAGAGAAGGATAAATTTAGGAAACAGCTATTTACTTACCACACCACGCAGTAGTCCGGGAAGACAAGGATACTACCAAGGTCCGAGTAGTGTTTGATGCCTCCTGTAAGGAAGCAATGGAAGTCATTGAATGATGATTTATTGATTGGGCCGCCACTGCAAGCCGAACTACGTCACATAATTATGCGCTGGAGACAATATAAAATATGTTTGGTGGCGGATGTGGTGAAAATGTACCGCCAAGTGTTGGTAAATCGGGAAGATACCCCATTTCAGAGGATTCTTTGGAGACATAGTCCTGAAAAGGAGCTTCAAGAGTTTGAATTACTTACCGTAACCTTTGGCACCGCATGTGCTCCATATTTAGCTGTGCGGTCACTGCAAGAATTAGCCTATAAGGAGTGTCAGAATAAGCCAGAATTGCTAAAATTATTTTAAATGATTTTACATGGATGATGTGATGACCGGAGCGGACAACCTAGAAGATGCTTATAAAATATATAAAGAGTTAACCGAAGAAGAAGAAAGGAGGGTTTCGTTGCAAAATGGAAAAGCAATTCTAAGGAAATATTAGCTAAAATATGGAAAGCAAAGGGTAATAAGGATGAGGAATTAAGGATTAAGATAGATGATACAACTAAGATTTTAGGACTTACCTGGGATCCGCGTGGTGACTGCTTCCGGTACTCTGTAGATCTTGCACCGCAGGAGGAACCTGTAACAAAAGGAGAATCATATCTGATATATCCCGATTATTTGACCCACTCGGATGGTTAGCTCCTTGCATTATAGCAGCAAAATACTAATACAGAAGCTGTGGTTGGCTGGTATCGGTGGGATGAGCAAGTTCTACTAATTTAATAAGTGAATGGATTACTTACCGTAAAAATTTAACTGCCTTACAGAATATCAAAATTCCACGCTGGATACACGTGCAATAAATATCAGCGCGAGTTGTACGGATTTTCCGACGCTTCGAAGGTGGCTTATGCGGCTGTCGTGTATCTGCGAGTGGTAGATGAAGTGGGAAATGTTTACGTCTCGTTAGTTACAGCTAAAACAAAAGTAGCTCCCATAAAGCAGGTGTCTATCCCTAGACTTGAGCTTTGTGGGGCCGTACTTTTGGCTAAGTTGATGGTTGAGGTAGCAGAAGTCATGAAGGTTGAAAGGGATCAGTTACATGCATTCACTGACAGTGAGGTGGTTTTAGCCTGGCTTAACAATCACCCAAGCCGGTGGAAGACCTTCGTGGCTAACCGAGTTTCTGAAATCCTACAGATTTTGGATACACATCACTGGTTCCATGTAGCCACTAAGAATAATCCTGCGGATTGTGCATCACGAGGTATTTCTCCGGTGGAACTATCAGAAATGGTTGTATGGTTTGAAGGCCCAGAGTTTCTAAAAATAAGGTAATTATTTTACAAAACCAAAACATCTGGTTACAAATCTTGAGCAGGTTAAAGTTCATACAGCGGTCGTTAACACAAGCTTGTGGCAAAGGTTTTCTTCATTCTCGAAGCTTGTTCGTGTGGTTGCTTATTGTCGACGTTGGTTAAGAATAAGAAAAGGTTCAAGTAGTAGGCCAAGTTCAGAAGCATTAGAGCGACAGGAAATTGAGGATCGATAAGGGTCTGTATTAAAAATGTCAAGAAGAAGGATTCTGGAAAGAGTTGGAAGAATTGCGAAAACACGGCATAATAGATAAGAAAAAGAAAAGTTAAAGACATTAAATATATTTTAGATTCGGAAGGTGTAATTAGAGTAGGTGGCCGGCTGGAAATGTCTTCGCTGTCATTTAACGAGAAACATCCGATTCTCATACCTAAAGAATCTTTCTTAAGCGGACTCTTAATTGCTGATGCTCACCAAAAAACCCTGCACGGAGGCCCGCAACTCATGATTACCTATTTGAGATCGAAGTACTGGATTGTGGGTGCGAAGGCTCTAATTAAAAAATATTACCGTGGCTGTGTCACTTGTACGCGTTACTCAAGCAGGTCCACATCTCAACTCATGGGACAGTTACCTTCCGCCCGTGTGACCCCGAATAAGCCCTTTCTTGTCAGCGGAGTCGATTACGCAGGGCCTATTAATATAAGAATTTCAAAGGGTAGGGGTAACAGGTCTTACAAGGGATATATTGCTCTGTTCATTTGCATGTCGACCAGAGCCGTACATCTTGAAGTCGTGAGCGAGCTGTCTACTCAAGGGTTTATAGCCGCTTTTAAAAGGTTTGTCGCAAGACGAGGTAGGTGTGCTGAGTTATACAGCGATAATGGTACAAATTTTGTAGGCGCTGCTCGAGAGTTACTGTGTCTGTTCAACGAAGAAAAAACTAAATTTAAGCCTGAACTGGCAGAGTATCTCGCGACCAATGGAACACAATGGAATTTTATTCCTCCTCGCGCTCCGAATTTCGGTGGACTATGGGAGGCAGGAATAAAGTCCACAAAGTTCCACCTCAAACGAGTAGTTGGAAACTCTACGTTGACGTATGAAGAGATGGCCACAGTATTATCTCAGATAGAGGCATGTCTTAATTCGAGGCCATTGTCTCGTGTAGGGGATCAAACCGAGGTCGTAGTTTTGACTCCTGGTCATTTCTTGGTGGGGAACCACCATAGTAGTTCCTGATGTAAATTATGAGTCGTCAAATATGTATACCTTGCGAAGATGGCAACCCACCAGCGAATGATGCAGGACTTTTGGCGTCGATGGTCCCAGGATTACCTTCATCAGTTCCTTCAAAGGCATAAATGGGAATATCAGAACCCAGAACCATCAGTAGGTGATGTGGTTTTAGTAAAGGAGGACGATCTTCCCCCGGCGCGATGGTTGCTAGGTAAGATCGAGCAAAAACATCCGGGACCCGATAAAATCACGCGAGTCGTCACATGTACCAAAAGTTCTTTAATTAAAAGACCTACTTCTAAGATAGCAATTTTACCTGTAACTAAATAAATTATTAGTTGCTGATTCGTAACAGTTTGGACAGTTGCATGGTGGGCGGTTTGAAGGACATTTCTCATTATGTCCTTGGTGGGCGGTATGTCCGGATTAAACATACACACCAATAAACATATTATAAAAATGTAAATTGTTAAGCTGTAGATAATTATTTTCAGTTATTATATTTAGTTTATTGTTCCTCGGTGACGACTAGATGGCGTTGTTAGATTTATGCAACTTTTTGAATCGCGCTGTGGTTTGGTTAGGCTGAGAATTATAAGGCAGTTAAAAATTATTATTTTATATGAATCGTTTCACGAGTAAATAGTCGTTTATATTGTACTAAGTGTTTTATTTCTTGCATAAGTAGCCTGCCGGAATCCTATTCACATATAGATTAGTAATTGAAATAAAACCTTATAAATTTTCATATTTTTGATAGACGTCACTATTATCTATTGAAAATATTATACTTTTAAAATAAAATAACAAAATACGAAAACACTAAACGTTAGAATTTTGAATAATTTTAGAAATCTAACTATTTAAACATATAAATGTGTTATTTATATTATTTAATTTATTAGTAACTGAAGGCAAAATATACTACTTTTTCCATTTGATGATAGATGGCGCTGTTTTATAACTAAATCGGTGTAGTTTCAAATTATTTTACCAAGGTTATAACTATTTTGAACTTTATTTATAAATATGGTATTTATTTGAAAAGCACCCGTCATCCCGCCTTTAACTAAGATATAATAGAAAATTAACATCTAAAGGAAGGAAAATACTTAACCTTCTTTTTTTGAAGTTCCGTAAACGGATAAAAAAGTAGCCTATTAGTTGCACCGGGTTACTAACTACCTACATACAAAATTTCATGTAGATCGGTCCAGTAGTTTTTGCGTGAATCCGGAATACACAGACAAACAGACAGACAGACAGACAGACAAAAATTCTAAAAACCACTGATTTGTCTTCAGAACCCTTTATTTAGTCCCCCTGGACTGGTTTTTTCAAGAATATATTAGAATTACAGACACGACTTTTCTACAGATTTATTATATGTATAGATTCTACGATCTGGCCACGACCTATATAAAAATATTCTTTAATAAAACTATAATGATAATGAAAATTTAACAAAAATTGCAGACAGACCAGTTTTAATCAGTTTACATATACATTAGTAATTGAAATAAAAACCTTATAAATTTTCATATTTTTGATAGACGTCACTATTATCTATTGAAATTATTATACTTTTAAAATAAAATAACATAAATACGAAAACACTAAACGTTAGAATTTTTAAATAATTTTAAAAATCTTACTATTTAAACATATAAATGTAAGTTATTTATATTATTTAATTTATTAGTAACTGAAGGCAAAATATACTTTTTCCATTTGATAATAGATGGCGCTGTTTTGATGACTAAATCGGTGTAGTTTCAAATTATTTTACCAAGTTTATAACTATATTTTAAACTTTATTTATAAATATGGTATTTATTTGAAAAACACCCGTCATCCCGCCTTTAACTAAGATATAATAGAAAATTAACATCTAAAGGAAGGAAAATACTTAACCTTCTTTTTTTTAAGTTCCGTAATTGGATAAAAAGTAGCCTATAAGTTGCACCGGGTTACTAACTATCTACATACAAAATTTCATGTAAATCGGTCTAGTAGTTTTTGCGTGAATCCGGAATACACAGACAGACAGACAGACAGACTAAAATTCTAAAAATCACTGATTTGTCTTCAGAACCCTTTATTTAGTCCCCTGGACTGGTTTTTTCAAGAATATGTTAGAATTACAGACACGACTTTTCTACAGATTTATTATATGTATAGATATCAGAATACTTATATTATTATTAATAATGTAGGTAAATGTAGGTTGGTTTAGCCAATTACGTAGAAGGGGCAATTTCACCGCTTGATATTTATTTAAGGCTTAAACCTCTTCAGAATGTAATTCACGAGTAGCAATTAATTTGGAACGGCACAAAGTGTTATGTAAATAGTAAGAATTTATAAAACGTATAAATTCACAGTTTGTATTAGATTCATTTGTTTATTGTTAAATATATTTCAACAGTCGTTTACTTTATGAAAACTTCTCTATTATATAAATTAGGTAAAAATAATTTTAAAATTAGCTAGGTGCTCCGACCACTATACTGAGATGTCATCGAGTAGCGATACTATTGTTCATAATCACATCTAAAAAATCTTTTATACAAATGAATAAAATTGAAATGTCTGTTTGTAATGCAAAAATAACAGCTTTTTAATAAATGCATATGAAAGTATATACGGTACTTATAACAAAAAATTTGTTCCGGCTCCAAAATGGCTGGACCGATTATGACGGAACTTTCACTAGCAGATAGCTGATGTTATAAGGAGTAACTTAGGCTACTTTTATTTTAGAAAAAGAATTAGGATTCCGCGCAAAAAAAAAAAAACCATGGAATCCAATCGCAATAATTTCCACGCGGATGAAGTCGCGAGGATCAGCTAGTTATTCATAAAAACTAAAATTATTACGTGCGAAAACAGCCAAGCATGAAACAGCAAGTCACTGTTTAACTTATTACGCCATTTCTATTCATATGAAACGTAAATTATTACCTGATACCTGTGTTGCGTAATGGCTCGTCACATTCGTGTTTGAGTGAGTTACGGCCGATTTTATATTAAAAACTTCCCTGTCCGCGAAAAACACAATAGTTAAACAATTGACGGCATCGTGGCGCAGTGGCTTAGCAATGAGTTGCAGGGCTAAGGGCCGCGGGTTCGAATCGCGCACGGAATAAATATTTGTATGGTCTACAAATAATTATTACGGGTGTGGATGTTTGTCCTTGTGAAATTTGTGTATGTAAACTGCCCTCACGATACATGAATAATCCTAGTGTTTAGGTAACTTTTTTTTTAATCTAAAAAATTTAATCGAAATGTTCATAATATATGACTCACGGGACAGTGAAATGGTTAACATGAGTCGCTATGACAACATTTTATCGCTTCTCGGTGATAAAACCATACCGCCTTAGGCGTTTTCTGCCTATTAGGCCATTTGGGTAGGTACCATCGTCTTACCCATTGTAGCCTCTAAAAAGCACTGTGTCCCAGTCTGAATGGTATTGTGTATAGCTTCATTGTTTGAAGTTGATTGCAAGTGTCCTACTACCTAGCCGCTTTTTAAACCATTCCAAGCTAGCGCTTGACTACTATCCCATCTCATAGTAAGTGATGATGCAGTCAAAAATGGCAAAATGCACTGGCTTAGCTTAACAAATGCTAATTCACTCTTGCAATGAAAAGCAGATGCTGATAAATTATTCCTTCCACTCCTTTGCTCGGCGAACGACGAAGCAAACCGTTTGGTTAGAATGAGTGGTAAGTCGGCAACGAAGGGGTGGAGACTAACCGAGTATATACCATCATATAGACTGTAAGTTTATTGTTTTATCAAAAAAATTGGTATAATCTATCCGCATTGCGTATTTAGTAATGAGAACTTAGTAGTAGTATAGAAGTCTAAACAGCCACGCAGTCGAATCAATGGCGTATAAAAGGGTGTGGCCGGGTGGGTCGTGACGTCCTGTACTTGTCATTCACGCCTCTTGTCAAACTTGGCGAGTAACCTAATTCTCTCTACTATAAGATAAGCCATCAAAGCCGTGCAGTTGCGGTGTAAAAATACCCACTACCCCATATCGTCCCGTGGGCTTCGTAAGAGGCGACAGAGGGAAACTAAAACAGGAGATGGGCAGCAGCATCTTTCTGAAAACAACTCAAAATAATAAAAAACTGCGGTTGCCAACCCGCATGCCAAGCGTGGCAACTATGGCGAAATTTCTCTTATGAGGCAATCCATGGGAAGGCCTATATTATATACTTTTTGTAATGTACATAGAAGTAATTAGAATAAACATTTGAATTAACCTGACTATTTTTTTTTTTTACATGTTTAAGCAGTCACTAAAAACACGCTCAAATCAGAAATTAATTACGGTAAATCGTGCCTATTGAAATATTCGCTACTCAGAAAATGTCTCCAGTGAAATTCTAAACCTTTTTTAAAACCGGCGTGCTCGAGTCTAACCTCTAATGGAAATTACATAAAGCGAGACCCAATTTTATGTCAACCCTAAAGCTTTGCTTGCGTAACAGAATTATTGCAAATTGATACCTATTTCCAAAACCAATTTATTTAGTCTATGGAAAGTAAACTGAAGTAAGCGTAAAGTGAGCTAATATTGCCTACGGTATGGTCATAAGATATGGCCTTAAGTGAACCAATCATTTAATCACGTCCAAAAGGAGCCGTAAAAGGTATGATCAGTGAAAACAGTGGTAAGGGTACAAATTCATAATCAATAACTTCGATTGTCAATTTGTCTGTAAAGCAAAACGTTAATGGCGAATCCGATATACAATAAAAACAATTAGGATAATCATTTCACATTTCATGAAGATATCGCGTAACGTTCATACAAAACAAAAGAACATACATTCCAATTAAGAACCCCCTCCTTATGAAATCGGCTATAAAAAGAAGTTCAACTTCATATGTGATGGAGCCACGCTGCAGGGATATGATGGTTGTAGCACGAATGGGTCGGCTCGAGCGGGGAAGGACCACACTTTCACAGAATACCAGCGTAAAATAGCAGCTTAATGCTGCTGTGTTTTGTGTGGTGAGTGTAGAGAACCGGAGACCTTTTTTACTGGAAACGAGGCATTCCATCTTAGTCCACAGGGGTGATATAAGATGGAATGCCTCGTTAGTAGATCTGTGGGTCACAGCATCCACTTACCATTAGATGGACTGTGTGCTCGTTTATCACCCTTATTCTATAAAAAGTTAAATAAATAAAAACTTTGTTATATCAGAATATAAACTTTTTGATTGAGATAAATAGGTACACAAGATTTTGCGGATAAAGTTGTGAGCACAGATCGTTAAAGACTTGATAAATGAAGGAGTAACTTCGATGTAAAATAATAAAATGTTGTAAGCCGTTTTTAGACTAATGAAATTATTTAAGTACTTTTCCCGTTAAACTTTTTTATTTGTTCAAAAGCAAAATATTTTCGTGTCTTTGTACGTAATGTTAAGTATGTAACAATACGAGTACTTCGCCATGTGACAACTTATTAGGGGCAAACTTGGATCGATATTATGTAGTCCGGAGCTCCGGGGCGAGTAGAGATTCCACACGAGGGTTAAATCAAAATTACGTTTGTGATCGGCGTCCCGTAAATAGTCCATAACTGAATAAGAATAATATAATATATAATATGCTGGATTTATCAAGTTAGGTTTACTTGTAATAACTCGCCTAAGCTTTCTGCTTCCCTTTACATACTCAGTTGGCATATTTTTGTGAGGTCATTTTCCAACACTTCTCCTTATTCAACAATTTTAAAATTTCGTAGTATAAGTCTAATGGACGAATACTCAAACGCTACTCAATTTTAAGATGTAGTTAAGTCTCGTGGTGTCACTATCAGTTTGATTTAAAGTGATAGATACAGCACGAGACTTAACGGCATCTTAAAATTGAGTAGCGTTTGAGTATTTTTGCAAGGTATATTATTGCTTTTTTATCATTAAAATTTCAAAATCCCCTTTTTTAATAGAAGAGTCAACCTTAAGAATTATCCATATATTTGATATAATTTTATCTCACTTTCACATATTCTGAAATGTTCTTTTAACCAACATGTAATATAAAAAAACATTATAAAGAATTGTGTATTAATAAAAATGTTCATCGCCTTCATTATCATTCCAGCCTATCATCAATTCACAGTTGATGAATGTCATAAAAATCCTAGGCTAATATGCATTTATCGCATCCTCCATTTGGCGGCCCTCCACTAAATGCAGTGACGACTTGGTTAGGGTCGTCATTTCCCCACTCTTCTCTTAGCGGTACGAGGCAGCCACTAAAAAACCTTTCCTCGCCATCGCTTGTCGGTTCTTCGAGCTATATGGCCAATCCATAGTCACATCACTTCACTTTACCGCGTAAGGGCGGTGTAAGAATATCCACTACACTATATCGTGCCCAAGTATAACAAATATAATACCCCCATGAAAACGACTAGGTACAACAAGTTTAAAATCACTCATCAAGCTATGGGAGAGCCATACTCGAGGTTTTTTAATTAAACGATAAAAGCCATAATGAGTATAGCCGCGTTAGATCAAGGGTATCTGCCATTATCTAATAGACCAGTATGCTTAAGTAGCAATGGTCTGGGTATATGGGACAACCAATAGAGATGAAGCCTAGTACTGCTAGGTCTAGACTCCAACTAAAGCACGGTCGCGGAGCAGATTTTTTTTATTGCTTTGCATTTTTAAACTTAATTCCCATCATAAAAAGTCTTATTTCTATTGCAACTAAGATATTTTTAGGACCTTTTGAACAGTATTTGTGATTCGAAAACCGAGTTTATTCTCAAGTTATTAAACTTCACATTTGTACTAATTGCAATAATTTGAAATTCTTCCTGTTCCGCGATCACGCCATAAATCATCTTACTACCCAATGAAATATGTAGATAGTTCATCGACCTAAGTGGCTCAAGGCGGTGTTTTGTAGTAGGTTGTAAGGAAGATTTTTGCTTAGTAGTGCACTTATGACGTAATGATATTACTTCCGTTTTAAAGTGCATTGTGTGCAACGTAAAAATTACGCAATTAAGTTAGTTAAATAAGTTTAAAACATTACCCTATCATCACCCAGTCTCGTAAGTCTTTTCTAGACGCTGAGCTAAGCTCTTACCGCTTCGCTTTAGAGTTTTCGATTATCTAGTAAACGAAAGGTTTTCATAGCAGTAAGGGAGAAAATTATATATTAATACAATTAACGGCCTTAGTGGAACGTGAAAGTGAATGAAAAAAGTGAATGAAAAGCTAATTAGATCTGCAAATCAGAATAAACTTATATGTGAAAAATCGGTTTGGAAAAGTAGAGATGGATCATGATTGGTGGCAGCTGACGCCTCGGCGGGAGATGCACTCCTTACCTTATTGTCTGGCAGCGCTTGATTCACGGGTTCGTATGCATTTAGAAGCTTTTTGTATTTCTTGTCTGTACGTGTGAAATTATTTAACAGGAAAAAGGTTTGATGGGAACACTGTTGATCTGAAATAAGTACATACGACAGTAAAGGTTGCAATGCATGATACAATAAAACAAAATATCGAACAAATTATGTTCGAAAATAACCCAATACTATTAGCTATTCCGTTACCATCAAATTACGACAAATAATAGTGATTACTTTACAATTGAGGTGTTTTTTTTCCGCCTAGCACTAGAACTATTTTTCCCACTTACCTTTGACCTTTTCAAAACATGTACATCATCAATGTCGGTGTGGTAATTACTATTTCAATAATTCACAAACGATGATCGCTTTTTAATAAATACTCTGGAAGTATAGTTCGTTATTTGACAGTGCATGCTTGTAGTCATTAATAGCCTGCCACGGACGTTAGTCTATGTCCCTATAAATATCTTAATGTCTTTGGTAGATCATTATTGATGAGAATCACTATAGTTGACTTCAACTTAAATAAATATCTAATGATTACAAAAATCAAATGTCACCGGCTATCGGTGTTTGCGGAATTATAAAGGTACTCTTTCGGCTTACATACCTTTTTCTTTAATTAACATAATTTCTCACATTTTGAAAGTTTTTCTTGTGTCGAAAAACATTATTATTAGTTTAAAAGTAATTGTTTAACAATTCAGAGTCGCTGAATGTACTTACGTACCTATTTGTGGTTTAAAAGGACTATTAAAGAGAAGTAAAGGAACTGGGACTAGAAGCCATTGCAAGTACGAACAAAAGTTTAAAAGTACGTGTAAAAGTTTTCAATACTTTGCAAAACAAATTTATAATGAAGTAGGTTTTAACCAAACAAATTAGTCATAAGTCATAAACAGTCACGCCTGTCACCCAGAGGGGTAGGCAGAGACTACGGACTTCCACTTGGCACAATCCTGGCACACCTCTCTCGCCTCCTTTACATCCATATATCTACGCATACACGCTCGTCGGTTAAGGGTACCCCTAATCTGGCCCAATTTCAATATATCGCCAATTTGGTCGATAAACCTTCGTCTAGGGCGTCCCTTTCCGACTCTGCCGTTGTTCTGCCAAACAAATTAATAAAGTTAAAATTAAGCGCGACCAATCCGTAAAATTAGTTTCGTTGTAATCATTAAGTTTACCAGTATATGTTTTTGGGTACAATTAATTCAACTCGTATCGTATGTGAACTGGCAATTACTGTAATGTTGACAGTAATTAGTCTTATCTATTAACTGTCAAGTTTACAGAATACTAAAAAAAAACGTGGTATAACAAATAAAAGAAGAAATTAAACCAATATGTTTTAAATAGTTTACTAAGTGTTTCTTATGACCATTTTTAAATTTGCTCTGTTACTTTAATATTAAACACATAGGATTATTTAAGATTCATTGTACCGGCAATTAGGACTTTTTGTTAGCATACATACGATATTCAAATATCTGCCTCATTAATATACATACAACAATGCTGTATTAATCGAAACGTGTCATAAGTATTTTATAAATATCGTAACAACTCATCTGTCATGGTGGATTGGCTTGTTTGGATGGCTTTGTTTCACGCGGCTGCCCATTTTAAATAAATCTGAATTGTTAAACAGAATTGGCAAGTTGCTCTTTTTCGTCCGGGAATTGAATTTTCTGTTTAAGTTACTGTGTAGTAAATTTATAAGTCTATTACATGTTTATTCATCCAACATTCAATTTCAATTAGAATTACGAATGACTGATTATATGATAGCCACACAATTAGAACCGGGATCGAACTCTTTACCTATTTAGACAACACGCTCAATTCGACTAACCGCCAGCACAGAATACATTATATGCAATATTTCACAGAAAAAACACGTTTTCACTCGAGATAAAATGGATATTCATAAAAAAAAGCTTGCATTGGGATTTAAAAGGGATTACTATAATCACATAAACTTATTGGTTGAAGTACCTTCAGAATGCGTAAAAATATAACGACGATGTTTTTAAACAAAATCCTTTTTTGGCTGTAGGATAGTAGACAGAAGCTGCAGTGGAAGGCTGCGCGTGCACACGGTAATTAGTAATTAGTAATTACTCATTAGGTCGAAGGTCATTTCTGCGTGATCCGCGTTTGACTTTATCGCTGTCCGAACGCTGATTGACGCGTGCTTGAGAAAATGTTATCACACGTACGCTCAAAATTCATGACTGATGGTTGCATGACGAGGAAATCAAATTATCTGTTATTATTAATGTATTAATAAACTTCATGCAAACATCAGTCATCACATTAGTTGGTTGTCCGTAATAGCGGTGACTGTGGCAAAACTGACCTCAAAATATTCTGTCTAAAATACCTCTGCCTACGTACCCTACACGCCCCTGCCTACCTGCCCTAGCTTACACACCTACATAAGCGTGTAAGGTACGCCTGGATTGAACATGACCCGGCGGCAGGCAAGCAGAAATCCTTTTTATCGGATATAGCGTAGGTAAATATTACTATTGAAGAAAATGTCAATAATTTATAGTGTATCCTTTACTTGATTGTTTTTGTGTTTACCTACGCATTGTTTTGATACGTAATTGATATTATTAATTTACATTAAAATGTTTATATCAAAAGCTTAATATGTGAGCATACACCGGCCGTGGTAGCTTAGGAGCTAAGCACTGGCTGTAAATTTCAAAGAACGCGAGCAACCCGGTTTCTTTCTCCGCCGGCATCAATGAAATTGTTAATTGAAATCCTAAAAGCTGCATTACCAAGTGCTCGGCGTTGAAGGAAAATGTCCTGAGGAAATCTGCATGTCCGAGTCCGAGGAATAGTAATATTTCGTAGACCAATTTTTCGTATTATACACTTTTAAATCTTTTATCACTCTTACTCTGTATGGACACATGTCTTCAGAAGTCCGAGAACACGAGTTCGAGCAGCCCAGCAGACTTTTAGTAATGAGCGGAGGTCTGACAGAGTATAGGTCAGAGAAGGAATGTTACAGAGTATATTATTCTGTAACTTTCCTTCAATTAGTTATTATACATTCCTTCTGTATGGTAGATCAACGATATCCCTTCTGGATAATATTAATAACAGCTACTTTCATAGTACCTATGTACTAGTCCGTGATGCATGATGATGACGAACAATACATCAATGTTATGTACATATGTATGTTATTTAATAAGTTTATATAAAATAGTATAGTGCAGAACGAAAATATGTTATTCCCGTTTCATATTCTATCATGTAGGACGAATCGAACTGACCTATTTATTGGTCTCGTTACTGTTTACCGCCTGATTTGACGTCATGTAATATTAAAATATAAACACTGTCTCCATACATAATCGTTACGAAGTGATTATATTATTTTGATCTTTGCATCAAAAGGCACATTTTTACAAAATTTTGGTAAAGTATGAATTATGAGTTGGAGTCATATTCGCAGAGGAATATAATAAACGTTGTTTCATTGCAATTAGCAAAACATAACTTTCACTACATTTTTGTCTCGTAGGAGCATAATTTGCTCCTTTGTCAAAGTGAAAAGAATAAGATTTAAGTAATTAATGTTTTTTTTTAAAAAAAAAAGTGTAATCACAGACCTACTCTACCGTCATAAGGTTAAAGTATAAAGTTGTCATTTGATTGGAGTGGCCACTTAAATTTAAATTAAACCTGCATAGTTAACGCTCTTTCTTACAAAAAAAAAAACTATAAAATTCTAAATTCAACTTTTTTATATTATTGTTTGAAATTCAGCATTCGAGTTAAAACAACTTGCCTCTTTTAACCTCAAAAACTAGAGTGATTGTCGAATTCGGGTTCCGATGTTGATTCTAACGCAGCAGAAACAGCTCGCAATATGAATGATGTGTGCAATGCTGCCACAACTAAAGTACGTCGGTACTGAGCGTTTTTGGTTTACTCGCTTTCGTAGTGGAAACTTCGTCTTGAAGAATCAACCACGAGGAAGTTCAGACACTGCACTGAGGCAAATAACGATGAATTAAAATTAATGGTGAAAGCCGATCCTTACGAAACAACTAGGGAATTAGCTTCAGGTTTGATGTTAGCTTACCCACAATATTAACTCATTTGGCCCAAATTGGTAAAATAAAAAAATAAAACTCGTAAAATGGGTGCCTCGTAGAGGAACATACGTTGAAGCTTGCCTAGAAGGGACTTTGTGACGTGTAATTTTTTACTATAATCGCAAGACAAACAATTCTCTAAAACCAAGCTCATTTTTTAAGGCAATTTTTTCTTTCACGTGTTATAAAAATCGAATCAATTTAAGATCACATTGTTCCTTAACAAGAATGTTTGCATTATATAAAGAATACCAAAGCAGAATAGGTCTATTTTCAACCTCGATAGCTGGCATCAAAAAAGTAGTTATCGGCGATTAAGGCTATGTAGGTACTAACGGAAGTTTCTTCATTATTAATTTAAATTAAAAATTTGTTACAGTTAAATTGTACCTATGTACTGTTATAAAATTAACGTAGTTTCTTTTTTTATGCATGTGGTGCCCTCCTGTAAGTAATGGCACATTTAGTTATAATAATTGTGATGTCATTCCATATGTATGTAACAGTGTACTCATTGTTATGAGAGCCTAATAAAATAAATAAATAAAATAAACATTACCTAATAAAATATTTAGTTTAAAAAAGAAAATGATTAGTCATAATATGTACGGAATCGCAATAAAGAGAGGCCCGACACGCACAATTTTTACGTGGTAGAGCCATGCTAAAGCTATATTACTTGTATAGTTGTAGCACGAATGGGTCGGCTCGACCGGGGAAGGACCACGCGCTCACAGAATACCAGCGTAAAATTGCAGTTAACGCTGCTGTGTTTCGTATGGTGAGTGTAGAGAACCGGAGACCCTTTTTACTGGAAACGAGGCATTCCATCTTAGTCCTATCGGGTGACAACGCGTCTGCATTTTGATTCGTAATCGCGGATAGATGTTGATGTCTATGGGCCACAGCAACCACTTACCATCAGGTGGACTGTGTGCTCGTTTGTCACACTTATCCTATAAAAAAAAACTTGGCCGGATTATTCTTAATGTCATTATCACATAACGTTTCACTTTCTTACTGGTTTAGATAGGATCCTGTCAGGGAGATTAAGGGACTTGGGTATTTTTTTAAATTTAATGGTGAAGGTTAAGTATAACAATAACAATAGAAGTAAGGGTGATAAGCGGGCACACATTCCACCCGGTGAAAAGTGGATGCTGTGGCCCATAACACCTACATATATACTCGATAAGAATCAAAATAGAGATATGTTGTTAACCCCTGAGGACTAAGATGGAATGCTTCTGGTTTTAGTCACTCGCCATACAAAATCCCCCAGCATTATATTAACTTTACGGTGGCATTTCGTGTATCAATCCATTTGTATTGCAGTCAAAATAATGCTGCACTAGTAAAATACATTGCAGACGGGTTGACAGACGCCTTTGTTACGCGAAGACAGTGTGATTTATCATCCAGGGTGTCTTGGCTTCATCACCACTTACTACTTAGGTGGGATTGTAGTCAAGCCCTGGTTTATAATATATATAAATAAAATGATAGAGGTTTGCAGTTTGTTGTTGAAAAACTACTGGATAGATTTCAGTTAGGTTTTCTAAGTTTTATTTCTTAGACACTTGGCCCTTATCTAAAAAAAAATATTGCTATATCTGCATTTAATATAAAGTTATTAAAGTTTTAAGAAACAACGATTTTTATACGGAGTTTTTCACACGGTCAACTGTACGTCGCTTGTTCTCGCGTTACTAACCCAGATAATTTATATATTTTAGATACAAACGGAGCAACGGATAACATTGTTTACAAAGAAATTTTGTCTTTTTGATGTTTTTTTCCTTCGCACGTCCGAAAACTTTGTTAATATATCAAGCAACGCGGACGAACTCGCGGGTATCAGCTAGTAAGTTATAAATGCAGACTGTAACATCGGTCTTCAAATTATTGTAATAATTTGTGAATTAATTTGTTCTTGAAACTAACTAGCTGCAGCTGAAGAGCAGAAAATTACAAAGACTGAGTCTTATATCATATATTGTAATCATTTTGTCAATCACTTTTGATATTATTGTTTCTTCATCTATCTACGGCTGCGCCTATGCTAACTGATTAATTTATACATTTATAAATCAATGAGACGATACGATAGAATTACATACCTTAAAAAAACACCTGCGCACAAACCGCAAACTCCGTCAAGCCTATTAAATTGCGTTTCCGCTAAAAGTATTGTTATTCTGGAATACATACTTGTTTATTGACTGAATTTACATGAATAATAACAATGTCCGCCAGACTGAATTTCGGTCACGACTGCTAGTAGAATAGTTTATGTTTAACCTATAGGGTAGATTGAGAATAGAAAATAGTATTTTTTTTATTCAACATAGATTAAAAAATATAACTGAAAGTAATTTCCTAATTTACTTTACTAGATGGTAGAACTCCTTTTCTACCTAGGAGTCCGTCTAGGTTCGGGTAGGCACCGCCCTTTTACCTACTTATGACGCCAAAGAGCAGTACTTGTACTACTGTGTTCCGATTTGAAGAGTATAGAGAGGCAGAAGTTACAGGCTGTGCTGTATGTGTATTATGTTGTACAACTTACAATACAAATGATTTTTTATTATGATCATGTGGTCCCGGGTACGAATCCCGGATCGGACCAAAATTTAGTTGTTGGGTTTTTCTATCAAGAAATACTCAGTAGCAGCCCGGAAGCAGGAAGTTGGTGACGTCTCATCGCCGTGCCTCAAAAAGCACGTAAAGCCGTTGGTTCTGTACCTGATCTCTCTCCGGTTGTTTGATTGCTGTCCTATCAGACTATGAGAGTGAGGGAATACAGGACACTTGTGCTTGCGCACTCTGGTGTACCTACACTATAATTTTTACCGGGCAAATGGCTAGTCTCCGTTGAGATTGGCCGCCGTGACCGAAATACAGTCTGTGGGACATAATATTAGATTTCTGCATATTCTTCTTAAACTTTTTTATCTTTTGAATGTATACACACCATTCCTTGGTATTATGAGCTAAAGTAAAGTATTGAAGGTATTGTGGTGTAATACCAACTATATTACAGTTTTTGTGGATGGTTTATCTATTTATATCTGAGTTTAATAAAAACAAAAGTCCTAAACTGAATACGAGTATTGATTTGAGGGCTTACGTAATTTTCCATCCATACCTGATTGTAAAGCATCGTTCTTACGTTTATAGTTCGAACAGAAAAGGAGTGTAGTTATTCATCAAGATGTCCAATGTTCTTTATATATAATTATTTTGTACGTGTGTTTGGCACTGATCTCCTAAACGGCTGGACCGATTTTGATGAAATTTTGTGTGTGTGAATAAGTTAATTCAAGAATGGTTTAGATTCACAATTGCACCCGGTAGGCATGTTGATTTTGATGAAATTGTGATCTAGCTCGACCAACTGGCTGTTTGTGTTTAAATGGGTCCATTTAGATTAAATTTGGAGCCGGTAGGTGGCACTGTTGTCGAGATCCAGAAATCACCCGTACGAAGCCGGGGCGGATCGCTAATGAGTAATAAATTTCTTCTTTCCGTTAAAGATCAATGTACATATGTTTTCGAACAATCTCTCCTGGTGAAATATTTAGGATCCAATTTATTCTGACCTAAATAAAATAAACCCGGGTCTGGTGACACTACTAAATTAAGTGCCGACCAGGCAAAGCATGCAGAATGCTTGGTTTTCCAAAATTTGTTAATTCGTGAGGTAAATTTAAAGTCAGGGTGACCTATAATTAGCAGAGGTTTTATGACGAGCTGCAATCATGACCATGACGCTGACATTCAATACAAACATTAAGAAAAGAAAACGGTCATGAGAATAGATGTTTATGAAAAAGTAAAAAGTTACATTGCATCATCATCATTATCATAATTGCAGCCCACCAGAAGTATACTGCTGAAAATAAGCTTCCCGCATAGACCCAAAACTGAACACAGTTCTGAGGCACCATCAGTATCCATCGACTTCCTGCATCCCTCGGTCGTCACAGACTTTATACTTCGTTTATCCGTCCTCTTTTAAGGGTTTTGGAGCAAGGATGCCGCGCTTGTCATATCGTGTTGGCGTAATATGTTAGTCAGTCTGTTATAATTAATATATTATGTTACTGCTTTCTTGGAAACGGCTCTAACGATATAGATAAAACTTTATATTAACTTAACGTTTTACTATCTAAGTTTATCTATTTATCTACCAAGATAAGATTTTATTTGTTACAATATGGTACATTACAGTTGTTACTAAAGAATTCTGATCGTAAATATCCTGCCGTTTCCGGCGTACAAATATTTTCAGTAACATTATGTTAGGATATAATAGATAATCAAGACATGAATTATTATGGAATATAAAGATAATAAACTAAATAGCATCTATATAAAAACAAAAATATCAATCAATTAGTAATATATTTTTTAGGTAAAACATGTCAATAAACTTTTTTTTTACTGTGGGTGACTAAGCCACGGCTTCTAAGCTAATAAGCGGCTGCTAAGCGAATAGATTCAAACCTTGGCGTGACGCGAGGGGGATATACACTCTGCAGATGCTTTGTTAGTTGTTACAGTCGGTACGGATAAAGAATAGGATTGGGAATGGCGGCTCATCGAGCCCGTACAGTCAACATGCACAGTACCAATAACGAAAGCCCGCTAATAACGGTATATCGTTATAGCATAATATTATTTGGTTAGTAGGATTTTTTTTATTAATGGGAAAATATTTGAAAAGAATTGTATACCCAAGTAGGTACATTAATTTTAAAAATAACATCTATAAGTAGCGACGCGCTCTGGCTTCGCCTGGGTGGGGTCTATTATTGTGGCGTTATTTAGACTTAAGATAATCATTAAAGACCATTTATTTTATCTTATGAATATTTCTATTATAATAAAATCTCTAAATTTTTCGGGTAAAATTTAGTCCAGATAGTAGATACCTTCTAGTTATATTCTATGTGTTCGTGAAGTTTTATTACAATCGGTTTAGCCATTCCGAACGGTGCTGGGACTGGGACTCGTGTTTCAATGGCATGTAAATATTTTATACAAAAATATTAACAAACAAAATCAACAATAGTTGTGGAGAAAACTCTTAGAACGCATCGTAGCTCACAAATCAGCAAAACCGGACTGATTTTTTTTGTAGTTTATGACATTTTGATTGGCATTGTTTCCAATGACAAGTTAGACTGGAATTATAGAACGTACGAAAAACGCATATCGCAACGTATTTTTTTGCAGTCTTTACCGGCGGTTGTGAGTATAGATAGCGACAATGTGCGAGTGAGAGGTGATTAGAGGCGACGCCATTTTCTATCCCATTCTTTAACCGCACGGGTAGTACTACTAAAAGGGGTTTTCGGTTATTGTTACCCACCATATATTCTGATGCAGCCACGCTGCAGCTGTATTATGGGTGCAGTACAAATGGACCGGGGAATACCCGAACATCAATGTGAAATAGCACAGCATAATGTTTTGCATGGTAAGAGACCGAAAACCAGGAATTTCCTGATTGTAACATTATTTTATCGAATCCTCATTCCGATGAAACAAAATTATTAGTTAAATTGTATAGCATAATATTCTCCTCAGATCACTCAACTAGATAGTTTTTTTTTTGTAATTTTGTTTGCTTGTTAAATTGAATGTTATTTAGTTCTTAATTATGTCAAATAGAGCGACATAATTGCATTTTGATTAAGCTCTTAAAATAAAGATTAAAAAAGACCGAAAACCCTTTTTACTTAAAGTGGCATTCCATCTTGGCCCTGAGGATTGCAATTACAATGCATTCTACATTTTGATTCTTAATCGAGGATAGAACCTCAGCATTCACATATACGATCAGGTGGACTATGTGCTTGTTTGTCACCCACACTTATATTTTTTTATAAAAATACAAAACATAACAGCATTATGCCGCTATTTTACGCTGGTATGCTGTTGGGAGAGGTCCTTTCGCAATCGAGTCGACAAATTCGTGCTGCAGCGATTATAAGCCTGCAGCATAGCTCTTCTACGTTCAATACCTCTCTCTTTTGGGATATTCCGTTTATCCACCCTAAAAATTCCACCCTGAGATATATATACTACGTTATTGCACTAATAATAAAGAATATATTTAACTTATTTTACACTTTATTTTACCGTTTTAAGGCGGATAAACGGGATAACCCTCTCTTTTTATATTTTCCTTTCTCTATAAAGTATACAGTATTTAAGGTTTAGAAAGATAAGAATATAACAATTTAGTTTGGCATTAATTAAAGAAAATTCTCATTCTTTGTCAACAGGGCTTGGCATTCTCTATTGAAGAACGACAGGCGTTGGGCATTCATGGGCTGCTACCTGCGAGAGTGAAGACTCAAGATGAGCAAGTCCACCTCTGCAAGCTCTCCATTGAGAGATACGAAGATCCGCTGAACAAGTATATCTACCTAATGGGATTACTGGTGAGTGAACTGTTTTAAGTTTTTTTATAAATATCGGTAATATATAAAATTTAATCGAAGTAACCGCAGTTTTTTTTATTAGTTAAAGTTGTTATCAAGTAGATGCAGCTGCCCATCTCCTGTTTCTGTTTTCGAATCGATTAGTAGTAGATTCTCTTGCGAAGCAACTACCCGACAAATTAAATAATTATATTCTTTTTTATAAATGAAGTGTCCAATATAAAAATAACTGGCAAATATTTGTTCATTGTATCCTAATGATGACTGACTGATTAATAACCATGACGCCAGTAAAGACTTCTTTTATAACACAATAATGCCAGGGCTAAGGCTAAGTGTAGGCAAGTTTAAAGCTTACAATTTACTGAGTTTTAAAGCAGTAGTTACTGAAACTGTTAAAACTGCAAATTTTCCTTTAGTTTTTAATAACATAAATAACATCGAACCGTGTAGTAGAATATCCACTAACCCATATCGTCCCGTAGGTGCCGTAAGCACTTTTTACAAACGGAACCTTAAACAGTAGATGGGCAGCAGCATCTTCTTGATAGTAACTCAAAATAATAAAAATCTGCGATTGCCAGCCCGCCTGCCAAGCGTACCAACTATGACAAAATCCTACCTATGAGACAATCTATGGGGCTGGCATTTGTTCAGCAGTAAACTTTTATAGGCTGTCGTGGAGTGGAATAATATCGAACAATGTTATAGTTATTACGAGTAAGTATATATGTGTCGCAATGAATAATGTACGAACATTCCCTCGCATCTTGACAAGGTCGCAGCCTTTACCAATGCTAAGGCCACACCTATCTCGGTTCCCAGGTGTGCACCTTGATACGAGACTTAAATAACATGGACTTAAGTTCTTTACGATTTGTTCCGATTTCGATTTAGCAACAGTAGCCTAAAGTGGTAAGGGTACGAACTACGAAACTCAGAAGTCCTGGGTTCGAATTTATACTGAGAGAGCGTGGTTCATCCCCGGTTAGGCCTACCTTTGTGCTACAACCATAATATAGCTGCATGACTCTACCACGTGAGAGGTTTTACACAAATCAGACTTTAACTAGTTATATCGAGCTTCCACAATAGCTTTCATAAACTTTTCCATTTACCCCAGGACCGTAACGAGCATCTGTTCTATCGCTTCGTCGGCGAAAACGTAGCGGACATGATGCCCATCGTGTACACTCCCACTGTAGGTCTGGCCTGCCAGAAGTACGGCCTGATCTACCGCCGCCCTCGTGGTCTCTTCATCACAATTAACGACAAGGGGCACGTCTACGATATTTTAAAGAACTGGTAAGTATTATTACAAATAATTTAATATTCCAGTCCAGTACCCGATGTAACAGATTCCTTTCTGAATATAAGAAAAGTCTATAAAAGATTAAGGACGTTTTCGATATTCAAAACACGTTTTATTTCTTGTACAATCCGTTTAATTATATTAAAAGTACATGTGAAAATCCAAATATAAATAGATTTCATTTCATTTAATATTCTTCCGGCAACAACGATGATATTGTAAGCTGCTGAAACAGTATTTTGTTTTATGCACTATGGTGCCACTCCTTAGGAGAACAAAATGTTTTTTTTTTAACATATAAATTGTTTATGATATTATTGTATATAGATCGCGATAGTTACGAAAAATAGTATATAATCCAGTAACCAAAGCGCATCATAAGCCTACTCCCCGAATCACATACTAGTCCGAATTCAACGTGAGAATATTTATTCCAATTTTCAATGTCACATAATATAATGCTGATCATAACAATATAAAAACGTGTCAGATATAAATATAGCAAGGTGTTACAAATTAGAGGTCAATCGGCCTTAGTTTCAGGCCAAAGTCATATGCCTCGGGCCAACCAGGCTCTACGAGGCGATCTAGTTCATTGTGACTTTACAATTTATTTAGTTTTAATTAAACAGAATCATTAAAGGACGATTTTACAATCGTTTGATAAAAGTTATTCATAGGATAAAATATAATAAACAAATTAAAAACTACTCTCACAGGCACAATTAACCGCCCACCCTTCTTAAGTGGCACTACATTTGTTTTTGTAAGTTTATACATTTCATGATTATTATTTGTGTTAAGTGGGTACATTTTTGAAACAAATTAAACAAATCTACCCTGTTTTTTGTTTATCTTGTGGTTTTAACGCCATTTTAAAGATTAGTCTACAGTTAGCGTTATTTGGAATCGGTATATTGAAGGCTTAAAATTATTTAAATTGTTTATTGTCCTTATCAGTTAAAATTGCTGAAGTCAACTTCTTAAGGTAAATTTTAGTGTGTTGTGCTTAAAAAATGCCTTTGGATGCTGCTGGAGCTGCTAGAGCTGTAGCTTTTACTGATGAGGGGTACAGCCAGCGGCGAATTGCACGAACACTTGGTGTACCGCGTACAACGATACGAGACGCCATCCGGCGGTATCGGGAGACTGGTCGTTACACACGGAGACCCTGTCAAGGGCGACATCGATGCACGTCAGCCCGGGACGATCGTTTTAGCGGCTGAGGTTCGAAATCGTCTGTTTGAAGTCAGAAATGTCAGTGTAAGTGAAAGAACAGTAAGAAGACGGTTGGTTGAGAGAGATCTGACAGCATTTCGTCCACCCCGCGCTCCAGAACTCCTCAGATCGCACCGAACAGCCAGGTTACGTTTCGCGCGTGATCATGCTAACTGGTCAATGCAGGAATGGAAGAATTTTTTGTTCTCAGATGAAAGCAGAATTGCTTTAAGAGGTCCTGATGGACGCCAGCGTGTGTATAGACGCCCAAACGAGAGGTTTGCTCCGTGTGCAATAGTGGAAACGGTGGGATATCAAGGAAGCTTAATTATGGTATGGGGAGGCATCAGTTACGACGCTCGTACCGACTTTCGTTCTTTGAAAGAGGAGCTGTAAATGCTCACAGGTACATCGAAGAGGTTCTGCAAGAACATGTCATTCCTTTTGCCCCTTTTATTGGCCAGAATTTTATTTTGATGCATGATAATGCTAGAGCCTATGTTACCCGGAGTGTCACTGAATACCTGAATGAGATCGGGATTCAAACATTGCCATGTCCCGACCTCAACCCAATAGAACACATATGGGACAACCTCAAAAGACGCATTAGAGCTAGGTTACCAGGTCCTGCCACCATACGAGAGATGAAAGCAGCTGCAGTAGAAGAATGGCACAACATTCCGCAATCGGATATCCAGGATATTATGGATGGGCTACCAAACCGGCTGCAGAAGTCATTAGAGCCAGGGGAAGCAACACCCATTATTAAATTGGAAGAATGAAAAATGTTTTCATCAAAAATTGTTTTTTTTTTTCAATACTGTTTTTTGTAAAAAAACACTTAATTTCCGTTTATTCAATTTTTCATAAATAATTCTAAACATTTTCATTACATTTTATCATTTATTGTTTTGTTTAATGTACCCCTAAAACACAAAAACAAAAGTAAAGTTTATTTTCAGCAATTTTTGGAAATAATTAAAAAATATTTGGTGGGCGGTTAATTGTGCTTGTGATTCACATTCATATTATCTAATTCAATTGTTTAACTTTTATATTCAGTCATGTTATATTTTATTAAATAATTTAATTATTAAATTACTTAAGTATATTACAAACAGCCCGAAATCCTTGTTTAATATAGTGTCGGCGGATTGGTAACATAATTAGGTGGACTGTGGCCACAGTTTAAAGCGGTATGATTTAAGAGGATTGTGAAGCTGTAAATCATACAAAAAGAGTTAACGTCGCCCCAAACCCCTCTAAGCATAGTCTAATTTTCATAATTTTTGGAAATTTTGTCAATATAATGAAAACGCACGTTTTATTTAAAAAATATTGCGTACGATATAAGTTTTTTTTAAATTACACTAAACTGAACTACTAAAAAGAAAACGTACACGTACGTAAGATTAAGGTGTACTAATTCTAATTAGACCAAAATTGTGTCATTTTGTAAAAGTTTAGGGGTGAAAAAGTTATCGCCCGAAAAATACTCTTCTATATTATTTTCACATTGGCAAAATAAAAGTAATTAAAATTTTTTTTTGTAAACTATGGCCAATGTAGGGTGTCAGATCAGCCCAAAAAGCTGTCGCTGATGCATTGACCATATATATATCAATTGATATATTATATCATTGTAATAAATATGAGCAACCGGGTTCGATCCCCGCCGGCACCAATGAAATTGTTAACTGCAATTTTAAGTGCTGATTTACCACGTGCTCGGCGGTGAAGGAACACATCGTGAGGAAACCTGCATGTCTGAGAAATCCAAAAAAAATATTTCGAAGAAATGTGAAGTTCGCCAACACGCATTGGGGTAGCGCGGCGGACATTTCCTTGCCCTAAAATCCTCTTAGAAATGAGAGGAGGCCTGTGCCCAGCAGTGGGACGTATATAGGCTGTAACTTTACTTTACTTTTTTTTAATAAATATTCGTTGATATAATATAGGTACCTACTAATATATATATATACAAACAGACATGGCCATAAGTCATGGCAATAAATTTAAATACCAAAAAAAATGAGTATGCAAAATCACTAACTCCTTTAAATGTTTTTGTTACATGTCTTGTTATGATCATGAGATCGCGTCATTACGATTAGCGAAACTGAATGGTCAAGGCTGGCGAAGACTAAATGCCGGTTGAATATTGTGCCAAAGTAAATAAAAGTGACGAGGTAATTTAATATCATGTCAAGGAAGGAAGGTCGTGTTGTAAACACATGACTATAATTAGGATAAGGATGGATTAATGCGAAATACATTCTTGGTTCCTTTTATATTGAAAAGAACATTAAAATCATGTGTCGGAATATGTCACCAGTCACTATATTAGGGGATAAGCGCTCGCCTTAAATATTCAAAGTACATTGTGAGGAAATCTGGTTTGTCCGTGAAATTAAAAATATTTCGATGGCTTGTGACACTAGAAAACATACGCGCATTTCACAACTTCTGGAAGTTATCGGTTTGATTAAAATCGGTTTCCATTATTTATATATATTGTGTCTACTTCAATTTCTAAATATCTTAAATGTATGTATGTATGCTTTAGGCCCGAGACGGACGTGAGGGCCATCGTGGTAACCGATGGGGAGCGGATCCTAGGTCTTGGAGACCTCGGGGCATGTGGTATGGGCATCCCGGTGGGCAAGCTGGCGCTGTATACTGCGCTCGCCGGAATCAAGCCCCACCAGTGCCTGCCTATTACGTTAGGTAAGATAAATCTTATACCTAGATAAAGTCCTTCTTCTTGTTTTGGTTTCATAGGGAGGTGACCATATTACCCTCACGTACCTTATTATACGTACCACGGTACGCAATGTTATGTAAGTTAGGTAAATACTATGAAAAGGAAGTCAAATATATGTTCTATGAAAACCTGCCTAAACTGGCACTAAAATAGTCTCTCGCACTCTAGCTGGGGTCAACATTTTGTGCAAAAAATTCTCAATTTTTTAATTTTCAGGTCTTGTTGCAACAAGACCTGAAAATTAAAATGAGTTTTTTTTGTTGATGAGTTATGAGTTTAAATTAAACTTATATAAATAATATTTAGAAGTAGTTGTAAGTTACAGTTATTAAGTTTTATGTGTCGTCTAGTTGTCCGCCGTGTAGTGGTGACGTAATATAATCTACTACCTCATAGGTACCATCCGTGGGTGTCGTAAGGGGCGACAGAGGAAAACGAAAGACGGCCATAAAATAAATAAAATAAAAAGTACGATTGCCAATCCGCCTGCCCAGTGTGGCAACTATGCTAAATATTCTCTCTATAAGATAATTTATGGGTGAGGCCAATATTCAGCTGTGGAATGTTGTTAATGAATGAATAAATGAATTTATGTAAATACCGTTAAAAGCTATTTCAAATTTAATAATATATTATAAAAACCACCTACAAGAACTGACAATTATAACAATTATGGGCCAAGCATATTTAATAATGGACTGTTAAAACGCTGGGCTCCAATCACAGCCTTTTAATAGTGCACTATAAACTGTCATTGTGTCTCTGACACTGCACTTCAAACTACCTCCACGCTGAGGTTGTCTTATCAGGCTCAGATATTTGATCGACTCGAGAGCGAGAGCTTCTGTTAGCGCTTACCGCGGTGGCACTATATTACTTCTTTTACGCATTTTAAAAATAATTCAAAAGTTAAAAAGTATGAATTCAAATTCAAATATTTATTGCATGTTTCATTACAAATGTAAGAACATACGTAATAATAGTACACACTCCTAATTACTAAATTCTATTCTGCGCAAATAGCTAGTCTCTTTTGAGGCTGGCCGCCGTGACCGAAATTTGGTATTGAGGACATTACGTTATAGATGGCATCCTGCGAGGGACATAAGAGGGCCAGCTATTTTAAAATTATTTATAAACTTTTTTTAGAAGCAAGAGTGATAAGCGAACACGCTGTCCACCTGATCGTAAGTAGATGCTGTGGCTAACAGACAATAAAAATAAAATATAGACGCGTTGTAAAAAGTGACTCTGGATATTTTTTCTTTTAAAAGGACAAGGACAAACATCCAGACCCGAAACAATTATTTGTAGGTACGGAACGCACGGAACAAATTCTTGTTCCGTGCGGGATTCGAACACGCGGCGCTTAGCGCTGCAACTAATTACTAAACCAGTGCGCCACGGAGCCGTCAGAGCCGGTTTTGTTTTCTCGTCACTCACCATACAAAACACAGCAGCATAATACTGCTATTTCACGTTGGTATTTTGTGCAGGCGTGGCCATAACACGTTGCAGCGTGGCTTTAATAATAATAATAATAAAGCCTCTTTATTTTCCTTAACTTACAGAGTTTTAAACTAAATTAAATATTGGATTGTACTAAGATTATACATAGTAATATATTATGCACTTTTATATAGTTAAGGCCCCTGGCAGGGTATAGGCCTCCTCCAACAGTTTCCAGGTTTTTCTTGTCTTTGCTTTCTTTGTCCAGTCGTTTCTAGCATATTTTTTGATCTCGTCTACACAGCGTTCCTTAGGACGGCCTCTAGCGCGCTCTTGCCACTTGGACCTGCCCAAATTGTAGCCAAATGCGTCCATCTTTCATCTGACAGTCGTGCTACGTGGCCAGCCCACTTCCACTTGAGCTTTCTCATATGTTGCAGAGCATCTATCGCATTGGTTTTATTTTGTCCTTCAGCCTAATATTCAAGATGCTCCTTTCCATAGCACGCTGCGTCTTTTGTATTCTGTCTGTCGCATTTTTGTTGTAGATCCAGGTTTGTGATCCGTATGAAAAGCAGGGTAGTAAACATCCATCCATGACTTTCTTTTTCAGTTTCACAGGTAGATTAGACTTCAATATTTCTTTTAGGCCCCAGAACTTTCTCCATGTCATGTTTATTCTACTGTCAATCTCGTCTTTGTTTCTAGAGTTAAGAAATGAGATAAATTTCCCTAGGTATATGTAGCTCTCTACGTATTCTAAGCTCTGTAAATTGTTAACGTGTATAGGCGTTTGCCTATCATTAGTCATCACCTTAGTTTTGTTGTATTTAGTTGTAGTCCTATTCTGTTACTTATTGTGCATAGTTCTGATATCATTTATTCTAATTGTTTCGATGATCTCGAGAAGAGTACTATATCATCAGCGAATTTAAGGTTAGTCAATTTTTTTCCATTTATATTGATACCTTTATGTTGCCAATCTAGGTCTTTCATTATATACTGTAAGACAGATATAAAAATTGTGGGGGATAGCGTGTCCCCCTGTTTCACGCCTTTACATATTTCGATTTTTGGCCCAAGTCTATCGAGCTTTACTCGGCTTACGCTTTTGCTGTAAATGTCTTTCAGGATGTTTATATAGGTTTCTGGAACATTTTGGTTTTCTAGCGCTCGCCATACGCTGTTGTGTGAGATAGACTTTGCGTAGTCGATAAAGGCTAGATATAGGGGCTGTTGATGTTTCTGGTGTTTTTCAATTACTTGTTCCAAAGTATGGATATGATCGATTGGGCAAAAGCCCTTTCTAAAGCCTGCCTGTTCTATGGGTTGATGCGACTCTATCTCTGTCTCTGTTCTCTTATTTAAGCCGCAAATAATTTGTATATAGCAGGAAGTAGGCTAATAGGGCGGTAGTTGTTCATATCCGATGGGTCGCCTTTCCTGTAAAGAAGTATGATTCTTGACTCCGCCCAATTCAAATGTACTTTTTCTTCTAGCAAGATTTTGTTGAAAAGATTTGTAAGGGGACTAGCCAGTATAAATTTTCCTAGATTAAGAGCTTCGTTGGGTATATTATCATGTCCGGGACTTTTTCTTGTTTGAGTCTGTCTATTTGTCTTATTATTTCCGTCTCTTCGAACGGTTTGATTGGTCGAGTTGGTAGTAGAGTCATTGAGGTGTGAACTTGAGTTGAGCTTGTTTCGATTTCTTTGCTACAGTTTTGGTAGGTATATAGATCTTTGTAGAAATCCGAGGCAGCTTTAACTATATCAATTCTTGTTAACGTGTGTTTGTGTGGAATTTTTGATTGTAGCTTTGGAATCCATGTTTTGCCTAAGTTGTTTAAACGCCCTTTTTTGGCTTCCAGACTTTAATAAATTTGATTCTATTATTTTCATTCTATAATTATTGTAGTCGTTTTTTAAGCTCTTGTTTGTAGTTTTATATAGGTTGGATAGTTCCTGCCTCTCTTCTCTACTTTTAGGTTTTTACGTTGTAGCTCAATTCTTCTTTTTATCAAAGTCTTTGTTTCTGCTGATATTATATCCTTCTTTTCTTTTTTTGATCTTGTGTTATTAATACTTTGAAATATCGCTGTTTCTATTTCTATTTACAATAGTAGGACTCTACACCTTCTGTTTCACACCGAGATTTTTTTTTGTGCGTGGCTTTACCATATATAAAAATATTTTCTCCTATAAATGGCCTATAAATGTGGGTTCGCAGACGTGGGCACTAACAACCAGACACTGCTGGACGACCCATTGTACATCGGGCTGCGGCAGCGGCGCGTGCGCGGCGCGCAATACGACGAGTTCATAGAGGAGTTCATGCAGGCCGTCGTGCGCCGCTTCGGACAGAACTGCCTCGTGCAGTTCGAGGACTTTGCAAACGCGAACGCGTTCCGCCTGCTCGAGAAGTACCGCGGCAGGTGAGCCGCCCATCTATTTCAAATATTACTTACTCCTTTTTAAAAGGCCGGCAACGCACCTGCAATTCCGCTAGTGTTACAGTTGTTCATGGGGGCGGTCGACAGTTACCATCACGTGAGCCGCAAGCATGCTCGATTGTAACCTTTAAATTGTTACCTTATCTATAAATAAATATAATATATTATAATGCAAATATTAAGGAATCTCTATGTAAATAATAATATACTCGTCATCCATTCATATATTTGTGTTACAAAGATATTCTCAAATACATAGCATATTTTGTTTATTGCATAACATAATATTTAATACTAAAATAAGAAGGAACAAACTGGGAATTGGTACGTTTCTTAATTAGAGAGTTAATAACGTGGTAGAGCCACGGCTGCAGCTATATTATGGTTGTGGCACGAATGGGTCGACTCGACCGGGGTAGGACCACGCTTTCACAGAATATCAGCGTAAAATAGCAGCTTAATGCTGCTGTGTTTCGGATGGAAGTAAAGGCGATGTAAATATTGTAAACTTATTTGTATTTTAATGATTTCTTATATTTACGCGAACACTTCACATTGAATAAAACTACTTTTACGGATTATATCGCGTTTAATAACTTATTATTATTTGTTTAGGTGCTGTTTCGTTTTCGGTGCTGTTTATTTTTATTAATTCCCGACGTTATTAATGAAAATAACGTCGGGAATTAATAAAAATAAGTTATTAAACGCGATATTATCCGTAAAAGTGGTTTCATTATTTGTATTTTATTTGTCGAATAAATTATAAATAATAAAAATTATTATTTTAGATGGCCCAATTTCCATCCCAGCCGCACCTTACCCTACTGTCGCTGATATTACTTGATTTGTGTGTTTTGTTGTCTTTTGACAAAGTTAATAGAAGTTACAGTGATGTTTATTAATATTCGGATTTCACTCTACCTAGTTTTCGCCGAAAGCAGGTAGCCACACCTAGTTTTAGCCATGAATATCGAATACACCTAACTTCAACCAACCGCTATCGGCTGCACCTTGTTGTAGCCGGCTAAATCTAGGTGCAACCACTTTTCGGCTTTTCGCTGTGACATATACATTATACATACAATGTATAATACGTAAATAATTTCAAAGTGCGAATACACGGTGTTTATCATTGAATCTTAGATTTGACCACCAAGCACGTCGGTATGCGATGCCGGCGGGGATCCAGCTTAGCTTAGGCTTCCGATATTTCAACTGTAAACGAAAAGTATGGCATCTATCACCACAAGTCAGTCCAGCAGTCTATTTTTATTTTTCATCATCATTACAACCCTTCACAAGTCCACTGCTGAACATAGGCCTCTCCCAAGGAATGCCACGAAGCTTAGTCCTGAGCCACCTGCATCCATCGACTTCCTGCATCTTGCAAGATTTTTTTACCAGATCGTCACTCCATCTAGTGGGGGGCGGACAAAAAATCGCTTACTGATACGAGGCTGCCACTCGAGAACCTTTCTTCCCCATCGGTTGTCGAGCTATTTGGCCGACTCATTATCGCTGAGGGCATTTGACAGATTTCATGGCGGGGGAAGTTAATTTGTTAGAAAATTGCACAGATAAAACTAGATGTTTTTAAAAGAAGAGGAATAAAAAAATGTAAAAAATGTGTAAAAATTAAAGGACATTAATTTCTGTATAATATGCATACAACACAAACCGAAAAACTTTTATTTTAACCGCAACTTTTGACCGCTCGTGACCATTTCCGTTCCATTGTCCGACAAATACGTGGTAGAGCCATGCTGCAGCTATATTAGTAGTATAGTTGTAGCACGAATGGGTCGGCTCGACCGGGGAACGCTCTCACAGAACACCAGCGTAAAATAGCAGCTTGACGCTGCTGTGTTTCGTATGTGAGTGTAGAGAACCGGAGACCCTTTTTACGGGTGACAACGCATCTGCATTTCGATTCGTAATCGAGGACAGATGTAGATATCTATGGGCCACAGCAACTGTGTGCTGTGTGTTCGCTTGTCACCCTATTCCCATAAAAAAACCTCAGTACCAACTAGCGACATCTGGTGAGCGTAAGATTATTAGCTCACCTTCAGCTTATTGATCCGTTATTTTTCTGTGTGTACTAATAAATGTTGTGTGTGTAAGGTACTGCACATTCAACGACGACATCCAGGGCACGGCGGCCGTGGCAGTGGCCGGCCTACTCGCCAGCCTCCGGCTCACAGGAAAGAAACTTTCCGAGAACATGTTCGTGTTCCAGGGCGCTGGAGAGGTGAGAGTTCGCTTGTGTTAAGTATCCACTTACAGTTCTAGCAGCTACTACCAAATATTCTTACTCAAACTATTTTTTTTAATTATTGAAAAACATGTAGGAAAGACCCTTTTTACTGGAAAAGAGGCATTCTATCTTAGTCCTCACGGCTGACAACGCATCTGCATTTTAATTCGCAAACGAAGATAGATGTAGATGTCTATGGGCCACAGCAACCACTTACCATCAGGTGGACTGTGTGCTCGTTTGTCACCCTTATTCTATAAAAAAAAACCTCACTAGGAATTTCTCTTGTATTGTGTACTACGATGGAACGCCTCGTTACCAGTGAAAAGGAGTTGCGGTTCTCTACACACATGGTACATAACAGTAGCATTATTCTGGTGAAAACGTGATCCCTCCCCCGTCGAGCCGATCCATTCGTGCTGCAGCCATAATACGATGCCGCGTGGCTCTACCATGTAACCATGTCTAAATATCAAAAATATATTTAGTTTCGCCCAATATCATATGAACCTCATAGTCATGTGTCATAGTCATGGTCATCGTCATAGTTCATGATCATCGTCACCGTCATTGTCATGGTCATCGTGTAGCTGTGTATATGATATATACCTTAACATATAAAATCATATGATCATATCATATGAAATACGTTAACATAAGAACGTGATGGGAGACTGGAGTCCAAATTAAGAAGGGATTCTATGTTTGGAACCCTGGGTTCTCAGCTCGGACGTCGACATATTATTTTACAAAATATTAAATTAAATAAAATACATAATGATACCAAAGTTCTTACGTTTTTGACAATTTGATATAAATTAAAAACAAGTATGCTAAAAGAAACATGACACATTTATAATATTTAAGTACATAAAATTAATAAAAATATAAAAAACAAAAATTTTATTGTCTGCGATAACACTTCCAGCAATAATTCAGTCTCACAGCAGCATTAAGTTATTTCACGCTCGAATTCTTTGCGGGCGTGATCCTTCCCCGGTCGTACGTGGTGCAGCAATAAAAAGACAGACTCTCGATTCCTGGGATGGATGAACTATCTAGATTATTTTTACGTGCTTATATTCTACTTTGATGTTATTGTCAGGCATCGCTGGGCATTGCGGAGCTGTGCGTGATGGCCATGAAGGCTGAAGGCGTTTCGGATGCGGATGCGCGCGCTCGCATTTGGATGGTCGACTCTAAGGTATATATTATACTACTTGTTTATAAACTACAAAATATATTAACTTACTGAGTGTAAACAACTACAATTGAAACGAGTGGCGGCCTCGTACCGGCGGACGAAGTGTAGGGCGTCCCCCCACTAGATGGAGTGACGACCTGGTAAGACATGCAGGAGTTGATGGATGCAGGTGGCTCGTGACCGTGCTTTGTGGCATTCCTTGGGGGAGGCCTATGTTCAGCAGTGGACTTGTGAAGGGCTGTAATGATGATGATGATGAACTGACAATTGGCTGACTGTCCCCTAATGGTATATGGCTTCTGCAGACCAAGCTTCAGCTCTTGCTTCTTCAAACAAGAAGGCCACTGATGCGCTGCTACAACTAAAATGTATAATATGTAATTACACTAGTAAAGAATAATATATATTTATAATTATACTTTATACCGGGCGACAGCAGCGTATGCACTGCTGCTTTACGACAGATAAAGATAAGGTGGTGTCAATCCATACCTAAGCTATAAAACTTCTTCTATATTGGATTCTATTTCTCCGCCAGCACATAATTTATCCATTAATACTCGTCCAAAAATACCTAGGCCAGCGACGGGAAGTAGAGCCCTTTTTTTGAAACAATCGTTTTTAAACCCTAGATTTTCTTGAATCGTGGTGGCAGTTAACATACATAAACTGCACAAGGACAAACATCCAAACCCAGAACAATTATTTGTAAGCCTTGTTCTATAAGGGATTCGAACCCGCGGCCCCCAGCGCCGCAATTGTGGCGTCTGGCATCTGACATTGAGAAAAACTAATGATCAGCAGTAGACTGCAATTGTCATTCCACCTGTAGCGTTTATGGCAATTGGGAAACGCTCAAGTTTGGGTAAGACTGTTCATGAATTGATAATAGAGCGGAAGAAATATAAATTTGTTTGTACAGGGGCTAATAGTACGCGACCGTCCCGAGGGAGGGCTGAACGAACACAAGGAGAAGTTCGCCAAGGACTGTCCGCCACTTCGTACGCTGGAGGAAGTCGTGGATGTCGCTAAACCCTCAGTGCTTATCGGTTAGTGTCTCCGCTTCAAAGTCAAAACAAAAGTAATAAATATACGGAATTACAACAAAGTTCTAGAAAATAGGTAAAAATGCAAATGCAAAGTTTATGTTTTTAATAAACAGAGGCAATGAAAAGAGTTATTATAATAACATTAATGAAAACGTTGATAATAGAATGATGTGATCGTTTCCGAGCTGTTTCTAAAATCGATTTTATAATTAATTCTACACTCTATATATTAATTTGTAAAATTATACTTTTAAATAAACCCGCTGGGTTTTTGCCGGTTCTTCGCATGGCTAATGTTTTATCAAACCAGTAGTAAAAGTACAAAAGTGACGATTTACCAAGAACGACCAGTAGTAAAAGTACAGAAGCGAATATTTATAATTTAATATATAGTCTTAAAATATTATTTTCTATAAGACTATTACTGTAATAGTTCTACTCCTGGGTACAAGTCTCTTCTAATGGATAATGAACGGAATGATAAGCCACGCTGGTATAGTGCATATTGTGGGACTGCGCATCTAACGAAATATTTTCTTGGTCTTACAAGTGTTCTCGAGATTTTCCTTCACTGTCAAACACGTGTAGAGTTAAAAATAGTTTAAAATAAGAAAAAAAAATATTGAGAGTTCCTCTTCTTTTTCTTTTTAAACAAAAATTGGTTCCATCGTTTCGGTGATGAAAAAAATTGAGAGTTAAATATAATTTGAAATTAACTCGATGAAATCGGACGAATTGGTTTTATTCATTAATATAATATGTCTTATTTATCATGTAAATAAGGGTATGGCGTTATACGTGATATATTGTCCCCGTACCCCGTACTCGAAGATCAGGGGCTAAATTTCACAGAACGCGATATATTTTGTGTTCGTTCCACGCCGGCATCAATGAAATTGTTAATTGCAATTTTCAGTGGTAATTTACCATGCGATCGACGCTGAAGATAAACAAAGTGAGAAAACCTGCATGTATGAAAAATTTACACGTATAGTGACAGCGCGGCGGACATCTCATCTGCCTGTCCTTACACCTGAAACCTTTCGGACAACTCCCTGCCCTAAAACCTGAAACCTTTCGGACAACTCCCTGCCCTAAAACCTGAAACCTTTCGGACATCTCCCTGCCCTAAAACCTGAAACATTTCGGACATCTCCCTGCCCTAAAACCTGAAATCTTTCGGACATTTCCCTGCCCTAAAATCTTCTAAAACCTTTAGAAGACATGTGAAGTCCGCCAAGGAAGCTTTTCGAAAGGTTTTACGCATCGTGATAGGGCGGTGGACATTTCCTTGCACGGAAACCCTAGAAATGAGATTTTAGGGCAAGGAAATTTTGGAAAAAAAATTATTTAGTCTGTAATCGTTCATAACTGTTTACTGTTTTGTGCAGGCGCGGCGGCCATTCGGGGCGCGTTCAATGCGTCGATCCTGCGCAAGATGGCAGAGAACAACCCGCGGCCCGTCGTGTTCGCGCTCTCCAATCCCACCAGCAAGGCCGAGTGCACCGCCGAGGAGGCCTACGCCAACACCGACGTACGTTTTTCTATATATGTGTCAATCGTGAATGATTCGTTCATTTGACCCGGGTCGCGTCAAAGTATTGATGATTGCAATTACATTTTGAACCTTCCGGATCAAACGATTGACAGGACCTACGGCCAAAGAGTATAGTAATATCATTATCGAGGGGATCACACAGGTCACAGAGTACTGAAACTCAAAATGGCCCACTTGAATGATCTACCCGAATGACGGTTCGTAAGACGAATCAATATTTGAATAATCGGATCACTAGAAATGTATGAATGCACTTAGTTCCCTGTTTATAGATAAACTACAATGAAAGTTTTGGCGGGAACTCAACCGGCGTCGGATTGCTGCTCCCGTATTATATTTATGAAATAATGGTTTGAAGTAGATTTTGACACGTAAAAGTGACGCGATTTTGTGTATTAAATGTCTGCACATGTGAGCTATTAGGGACAACAAGGTGCCTGCTTAGGCGCCTTGAGATACTACCGTCATCGACTGTCTGCTGGCTCAAGCTGACAATAAAATCACCCAAAAACTTTAATGTGACGCATCAACATAAAATTGTGAAGAAGTTGTGAAACAAATTATTACAAAGGATCATTTCTAAATATACTAGACACTGGCAAAGTACAATCGCACGAGTATATTACCAAAGACAAAAAAAAGTAACTACAATAACATAGCCCACACCTCCAAATTACTAAGCAGTTTAATGTATTTGTAAAAGTACCTACAAGCCTCACAACGCATATCTGCGTGCTTAGATGGACGTCAAACAAAAATAATTTAGCGGATTGTTCGAGTAGTTGTGTCACTAATAAGCTCATTTGATTTAGTATGACGCTGCGCGATCAGCAAATTATGACTAGTTGAATTGATCAACAAATTTTTATATATTAGAAATATTACTACCTACTGAAGAAGAATACTTACAACTACATGCCAAATCGTTCTTAATGATAGGACCACGTATATTGAAGTAATTTGAAGGGTTGTGGCCATGTTATCGTAGTTTATCTTTATCTCGTTGATTATGCTGTCCTAGTATCGCGAGCTACCGTGTGATGCTTTGAGATGATCCATCACCCCATTTCGTCTTGTGCCTGTGCCAGTTCATCTTGTGACTATGGCAAATGCCAGAAAGATCATATTATGATTCCCAATTGATTTCGTATAACCATCCCGTTTATGCTAGACGTGAATTATAAAACGGGTGACTGTCAATCGACCCACCAAGCGTGACGCTTATGGCAAATTCTTCCGTCAATGGGAAGCGCCCATGTCCCATGTGGACTTTTGCAAACTGATGAAAGAAAGAAAAGTTTTGAGTTTCGGCACAACCTATACAGGGTTATTTTGCAATAACCGGCCAAATTTGCAGAGAAGATTCAGAATAAGTAATATAGGCAAATGATGAAGAAAAGTTAATAAAAAAAAATCTCAAACATTTTGTCCTTATCTTTTAAATTCAAAATGCGTGGTAATGCATTATTTTTAATGATTTTACTGCGCACGCACACATTCGTAAGGGTCGATCGGTAGGCAAAAACGTTGTTTTCCATAAATCACATTCAATTTCGGATAATTTTAAATAACAGTAGAAACCTTTTTTACTCGTATTCTCGAAAACTACAATAACGGTGTGTCATTATTTATATATTTAAACTTAAGTTTAAAATTTGGTTACTCTTTGAAAAATAACCCTGTATATTAACGCGAGTATTACAACGGAATAAAATAAATTGTTTTTAAATCCAGATGTTTCGAGTGCTAAATTTAAAAACTGGTTTAACCTTTAAACATTTTGCAAATTACCGACGACATTGTGTGTGTGCAGGAGCGCGCCATCTTCGCGTCGGGCTCGCCGTTCCCGGACTACCGCACGAAGGACGGGCGCGTGCTGCGGCCGGGGCAGGCAACAACTCCTACATCTTCCCCGGCCTGGCGCTCGGCATCCTGTGCGCCGGCCTCGTCGACGTCTCAGAGGACTTCATGCTGCTCGCCGCACAGGTCACACACTCACTACGCTCCCCCTTTTTTATAGAATAAGTATAATATATGTATAGAATTTTTTATAGAATAAGTTCATATGTGAAGTGAAGAACATAATATTTAATTTTTTATAAAATGAGGGTGACAAACGAGCACACAGTCCACCTTATGGTAAGTAGATGCTGTGGCCCATACACATCTACATCTATCTTTGACTAAGAATCATAATGCAGATACGGTGTCAACCGTGAGGACTAAGATGGAATGCCTCGTTACCAGTAAAAAGGGTCTCCATTTCTCTACACTTACTATACGAAACACAGCAGCATTAAGTTGTTATTTTACGTTGGTATTCTGTGAGAGCGTGGTCCTACCCCGGTCGAGTCGACAGATTCGTGCTTCAACTTTAATATAGCTGCAACGTGGCTACTCTAGTATATTGGTAAAGGTAAAGTTTAATTTGATTAATTTCCTTAAAAAGCGTTCAAAATCGCTAGTCAATAGTTCCGTTTATTTGCAGTGATATGAAGTAAAAGCCAATATTATCATTCTTACAGGCGCTGGCTGAAATCGTATCTCAGGAAGACTTGGACCACGGCAGCCTGTACCCGCCGCTGAAAGACATCCAGAACTGCTCCGTCAAGATCGCCAAGAAGATTGTCGAGCACGCCTACAGCACTGGTAATTTACTTTTTATATTAAAACAAAAACTTACCCCCATTTTTTTGAATTTCTTGTCGTGGAAGTTGGCGTAGGTAACATAATTTTTTCAACTATAACGGGCTGACGAAGAAGTTGTAGGGATCTGTATGTATCATCGTTATTTCTGTCAATTTGAGTCCACCGCTAAACAATTTTTCCCAGATAACTTACACAAAGCAGTCATGAAACTACCCTCGTCAGTCAGCGATGGTCGTTTCTATAAGCTATATTTGTGCTAGCTTTGTAAAAGCGAAAACCCAGTCGTTACTTAGTATTTGATAATGGGCCAAATTTAGAGTACACATAACAGACGAGCATGTATGCGTAGAGATGGATGTGAGGGAAGCGAAAGAGATGTGAGTATCGTGCCAAATGGAAGTTTTATCTGCCTGGGTTATGGGCGTGGGAATTTATGATGTATATGTGGTGTTATATGTAATCGAGTGAATATGGCTCGCAGCATCCACTTGCCATCAAGTAGACCATGTGCTCGTTTGTTACTTACTTGTGTTTTCCTTTGTCTAGGAGTTTTGGGTATGCACCATCCTCTTACCTATTACTACCGCCTAATAGCTTTGTTTTTTTTTACTATTATAAGCCAGTGCTTGACTACTATCCCACTTGATGGTAAGTGGTGATGAAGTCGAAGATGGTAAAGCGCACTAAATTAACAAAAGCCTCACTCAAGACAACCATTGTAATGGGATGGAAAGACAGATGCTGGCAAGTCATTCTACTCCTTTGTTGTACGCTTGACGAACGATGAAGCAAGCCGTTTGTGTCGAATGCGTGGTAAGTCGACAACGAAAGAACAGCATCTGGTTGTCCGATGTTGAAAGGGAGAGGGAGGAATTAATTTGCACTGCTGTGTTCCGATCTGAAGGGAATTAAGAGCCAGTATAATTACAGTCTGTGAGGCATTTTATTTTCGTCATCAGACGTGACAACGCATTTATAGCCTTCTTTGTTTGAGGTCGACTGTATGTGTCCAAGGACTGCAGTAGTCACTTACCATAAGGTTTTACTGTAAGTTCGTATGTCACATTTAATTTTAAAAAAAACTTGTTGCAGGCAAAGCACAGTTGCAGCCGCAGCCACTGGACACGGAGGCGTTCATCCGCGCGCAGATGTACGACGCGCGCTACAGCGCCGCGCTGCCGCCGCAGTACCCCTGGCCCACCGACGCCCCGAAGGTCGACCTCGTCTAGTGCATACACCGCCATCCCTCCTACTACTAACGTCCACTTTGTCTTTGTACGACGTTAATTTAATATCAACTCTTCATACACATTCACACGAATAATGCGAAAATAATTATATGCAACGTGGCTGTATGGTCTTCTAACTTTGTCTACTAATATAATCTATAATAAAAAGTTACCATTTGCAATGAAATATAATTTACCTGTATATAATTTATTTAATATTTTATTTTGTTATTGTGGCTGTGATGCATTTCATCTTGGTCTGGTTTCGGTCCTTAAAGGTGGCAATTTGCAGGAGTCTACGATCTACGATCTGCGGTAGCTACTTAGCATCATGTGGACTGTAAGTTCGTTTATTACTTCTATTTAATAAAAAAAATGTGTGACGTAAGAGTTGGTAATGCATTTTAAAGGTGACACTAAAAGGATTATAACGGATAATGATTAATATGTTGAAAGGAATACTATTTAATTGAAACTGATGGATCTCTGAATGTTTGGCACAAGAATGTATATTTCTAATTCTGTAATACAAACTTTTACTCGATAAAATGTCGTTAAAAGGTTTAGGGTATGTCCAGATATACACTGCGAGCACAGCTCAGTGCTCTCACTGATGAAAAATTCGTTCCGTTATGGACTGCCAGTATACTGCCGCAGTACCCTAAGGAGATATATGACGTCATAAATCGCTGCCATTATTGTACTGTGAGCACTGGCGCTTTCGAAGTAAGGTGCCTTGATCATGTGATCAAAAAACATAACAGCGCCTAGGGATTTCACAGCTTCCACGAATGATTATTATTATTAATTTTGTTATTAAAAAAACTCGGACATTAAGTTTTAAAAGCAACAACATTCAAACAATATTTTTTCTTGTTAAACAGATAACGTAAACATGATAAATATTTTCATTTGAAAACAGTGTCGAAAAATGGGGATGACAATATACTGGACTGCGTTCCGTTTTAAACAGTAACCAGTATAGCAAACTAAAATGGAACGGCTTCACAGTATACTGAATTGACGTCACACCTTACAATGGTCACAGTGTATATCGGAATACACCCTTAATCAGACTAGACCCTTCCATAACATTGTCCTATTTACAGGTTTTTAATATGTATTAATAATTGTATTTTAATAACTTTAATTCACTATTTATAATTACTGAGGCTAGTATTCTCTGTATACAGAGCTCCTTTTGAATGCTGTAAGTTTAGATCGCTTGATGTTTGATACATGTTATGTACTGCCGGTAACGATTTCTCTTTACACTAGTACTGAAATATTGTTTTGTACTTACTGTGTCATTGCGGCATCAAATTTGTATGTATTAAAATCATTATAGACCTAATCATTCAAAGTAATATGAACATTCCCAGCTTTTTCAATAAGAACCAAATCTTATAGTATTTACAATATTTATTTAGTTAAAAATTTTGTAGATTATGATTCTACAACTCATATTTTTGTTTCTCTATTACAAATTATGACAGTAAATTAACAATACATAATTTATATGGGTTTTTGTTTATTGTAATTTCTATTGTGTTCCTTAAAATTACTTAAGTACGAATTTTTAAGCTAATAGGTGTACAATATTTATTTGTAATTTTGAAATACATTGAATTTAACGCAAATACGTCTGTTATTGTATTCCTGAACATTACCGTTTTTATAAATTTAATAAACAGTGGCAACTGTTATAGACTCGCGCTTGACCTTTCCTCCTTTCCTTTGTTCCTATGCCCGCATCTAACTCCTAGAAAACGCTCCGTTCGAGGCGCTAACTACCGTCGTAATGATTACTGGTATTTTCAGAGTAAAAAAGAATTTGTCCAAGGAATATATATTTTTAACTAATACAAGTCAGTGCTGGACTTCTATTCCACCTGACGTTAAGTGGTGATGCAGCCGAAGATGGTAAAGCGCACTGGCTTAGCTTAACGAAAGCCTATTCACTCTTACCTTGAGACACCTACATTACAATCGGATGGTAAGACAGAGTTATTCCACTCTTTTGCTGTAAGCATTATGAATGACGAAGCAAACTGTTTAGTGGGCCGATGATGGAATGGAGAGAGACGAGTTAAGTCATGCAATTCCTGCGGATACTCCGAAATGTATCCTATAAAAAACTTCGCCTGTGCTCGAGGCTGGTATTAACAAAGAGTATATAATCACTACGTTTTAGATATTAATACTACTCTCTGAAGAATTTGTGATAGAATAACATAACTCACGTCCCCAATCTTACCAAGTAAAGTTAGATAAATGACGGTTCCGTGGCGTAATGACTTCCATGAATTGAGAGGCGCTCTCAGGGCCACGGCTTCGAATGCCGCAAGGAACAAGTACCTATTTTTAAGGTCTATGAATAACTGTTTCGGGTCTGGATGTTTGCCCTTGTGCAATTTATCTATAAAAATACTTGTATGGCGAAAACGCTTTAAAAAAAGTGTGTGTGTACTTATGTACGCACGTAGGAAGTTATACTTCTTTAGCGTAACAAAACAAAAAACTTGAGACAATTACCTACTGAAGTTGTCGCTTTTAGGTGTCCGTGTGCGCGCGCATCATAACTTCATGGTGTCGTTTTTAGGTGTCGGTGTGCGTGCGCATCGTAAAAATTCACTCTAATCATTTTTCCCAAACGCCCCAAAAGAAGTATAACTTCAAAAAAAAACTAATAATATATTTATAAATAATAAAGTGACACAAAATAAAGTTAACCTAAAGGCAAAAAATTTATAGAATTGTTCACAGTGCGAGCGGCGAACGCCCGAACAACAATTGTGTTGGATCGCTCGCGCGGAATTGTGCCGTGCATAGATCAACGTATGAGGTGTTAAGGCGCTGTTTACTCTTGTCGTTTAGACATCACTCTTCTGTTATCGCTCAACTTCTATATCTCACTGCGGCTTTCTGAAGAATTAGTGAATTTCTGAAGAAAAATTCAGAATTACTGGGAACTTAAGTTCATCTGTCCTAATTTAATGATTTGGGCCTTAAGTTTAAACAATATATATTTTAAGATGTGACGCACCCAAAATTTTATTTTATGTCTTTTGCTTTATCTTCAACCGGACCTTACATGCGAAAAATGTGAACGGGCCGAAATTACAAAAAGTTAAAATGATTTTTCTTGTTGATTATAAGATTAGTAACATTGTTTTACATCTGCGTGGTGCGTCTATTAAAGCGATTAGACGTAAATCTGAACAAATTACGGTGCATTTTGTAATGGTCGCCTAATTGTTTTCAATCGTTTTAGTGGGGTTCAGCGTTTAGCAAGGTTTTTTGTAAGTTTTTATTAAACTTTATCGTATGTCACCTTAAAATAAGGTTTAGGTACGATGGGCGGACTTTACGCCTGTGGCATTTTCTACCAGCTTACTCCGAGAAATGTTTATAATTGTAGAATTCAAGATTACGCTAGGACGCTACGCTACAAACTTTTTTTTTACAATTAGTTACAGTTTCTTTTACTCGTAGAACAGTTTAAGAGAGTATACAGTTTGGAAACGCCTTTGATGTCAGCCAATGCTGCTGCCCGTGTAGGTATTTACTACTTATGCCGTCCTGCGCAAATATGTTTTAGGGGTTGTCACGAAATTGGGAATAAAATAATTTTGGATATTATTATACTCATTATCATTTATTAACATTATTTACACTGTTATAAAACATTTATTAAACAAGATCATTTTTATTACTATATGAAAAAATACATTTACAAGCGTTGCACTGCCAAATATTTTCGTGGCACTTTCTTTTTATAGATGTTTTCGGTTTCCGATTGTTAAATTTAATTATGTATTAAACGGCACTTAAAATTAATTAAAAAAGTTTCGTCAACCGCAAGTATTGTACAGCAGAGTTATGAAGTGCGCTGACACACGGTCACTGCCCCCCATAAGGCCCCCGTCGTTGTTCTGACAAGCACATTCGTTTCATAACTGTTATACTCTCTTTAAACTGTTCTACTAATTATATAAATAAATATATTAATTATTCTCGTAGACAATTTTACTTTAATTCGTTAAAATTGCCTACGAGAATAATTAACAATAAAATATGTATATATATATATTATACAGTTTATGCTTCACATAGGTAGCAAATCATTAATAAAAAGTTCTAAAGCTATTAAAAATTAACTACTGCTTGGAAAACAAAAATAATTTAAATTGGTGTAATCTATACAAATTTTATTATGTATAAATTAAAAAGTTTACATACCGAATTAGCGTTGGATGATTTTTTGAATTTAAGATTGTTTCAATGTTTTATTTGCGTTCACTGATTGATTTAAATACACTGGGTGAATTAAATAAAAGGAGGAAGGATTTGAGACCGTCACAGTCTTTATTTCGAATAATAGTAATTATTTATAAATACAAATTGAGAAGTAGCGATTCACAACAAAACATTCCCTAGATTAAGTGTCCATTACTATACATCACTGCACTGAAGGCGGCAGGCGGGTGCGGGCGCGGGCGCGCTCACCTGCTCAGCGAGTGCGAGCGCTCGCGCGAGCTCTCGCCGTTGCACCGCGCGCGGTCACTGCCTGCATCATATACAAACATCATATTACCATTATATACCTTACATATCGTAAACATAACAATACATATTATATACATATATACGACACATTAAGGTTCAGCTTCAGCGTAGACACTAAGGGACAGTAACGGATCTGTGGGGCTAACCAAGTTCACATTCTACAATTGTTAAAGCCAGCTTGGACAAAAATTTTATTAAAATACGATAACTTTAGACACAACTTTAAAGAGCAAGAATTGATACTATTTGAAATATTAATAGTAGATTCCTTTTAAAACAGGAAATCCTCGCCTTAACGCTAATACAAAAGTATAAAAATGAATGAGAATGTCATATGAAACATTAAGTCATCTCATAACGATAAGTCATGTGAATGTCTCGTCATCCACACGCCGCGAACTCTGTCGTCTGCGCAGGCTTTAAGTTGTAAAATTAAATACCACGACAAAACATTGAATACATTCGCCTTTGCTAATTAGACCACTTAACGAAATTATTGCACGCCTCATAACGCAAAACGTTATTAGGTACTGATTTACTCTCGACACGTCAAGGTCAAGCAATTTTGTGTTCTTAAAATGCCTCTATCATAAACATATTGCACTTATACGATAATATGAGTAGCCGTATATGAAAAAAAAAACATTAATTAAGCCATCTTATATTTTCTAAAAAATCATTTTATATTGCTACTTAAAAATAAACGGTTTAAAAAACATTTTACGTGGACGTCCGGATGTTGATTTTGTATGTGGTCACGATAACTCCCGAAAAAATTGACGTATCGAGACCGGGGTTTTTATTAGCTTCAGAATTACATTAACTAGTTCCCTATATCAAATCCATAGCTACGCGTAGTTTTTTAATAAAATGAGTTTTATTGCTAATATTTAAATTATTGCCAAACATTTTCGTATTTACATATTTATTATGAAGCTATAGCTCAAATGGGTTGTAATAACCGTGGAAGGACCATATTCTCATATAATTTTCTTTTACGTGGTAGAGCCATGCTGCAGCTATATTACTGGTATAGTTGTAGCACGAAAGGGTCGGCTCGACCGGGGAAGGACCACGCTCTCACAGAATACCAGCGCAAAATAGCAGCTTAACGCTGCTGTATTTCGTATGTTGAGTGTAGAGAACCGAGACCCTTTTACTGGAAACGAAGCATTCCATCTTAGTCCTCACGGGTGACAACGCATTAGCATTTTGATTCGTAATCGAGGATAGATGTAGATGTCTATGGGCCACAGCAACCACTTACCATCAGATGGACTGTGTGCTCGTTTGTTACCCTTATCCTATAAAAAAAAAATTAGTTAAAAATGCTAAGGTGTGTTTTGTACGATACATGACAAGAACCGCTGACCCCTTTACCCGACTGCCAAGGAAGGGCTATGTTTTTTAATGAGTTTTGTTTACGAGTATTCCATCTTAGTCCTCAGGAGTAACAAGGCAAACATTCTGATCCTTCACATATGTATTTCAATTCCGTAATTGAAAACTAAACAAAAGTGACATTATCACAGTTACATGTTAACTAAACAAAATATAAAATATAGCTATTTTTGTCTATATAAAAATCGTTAGTTAACAATCGGTCAGTCTGTATCACAAAACAAAAATTACGAAACAAGCAATTATCATTCAACAAAGAAAAATTTTGCCGAATCATACTAATTAAGCATTTTTTCTTTTCATATATTTAACTTTTATGAACAATGGAAAATTATTAAACATTTTATACGAGCTACTTTAAAACGCCACGTGTTTCAAAACAAAGGTATTGTTATAAAACAGAAAAATTATAAACAAAAACAGTTTCTGTAAGCAAACTCATGAGCACACCGACAAAAATTATACTTCATAACTGTGTTCATGTCTCAATATGTGTTCTGAGTAAAATGAAAACGAAAATAAAGCTCTCGAATAAAGCAATAAACAAAGACAAAAAGGCCTGACCTAAGGAATGACGGCCTTGTAAACTGGTGTCCTATAACAAACAATTTTACATCATATGACTGTGCGACTGAGTCAATATAATATGAGTTTTAACAAAGTATTTGTTTTTCATATTATTTCTTTTATTTATTATAAATATTGTATGTGTTAAAAAAGACAAAAAGTGAGAAATAGCGCTAAATAGAAAATGAAAGAAAATTCTACAACAAGAACTAGACTATTAAATAGATAAAGAATGACAAAGCATTAAATTATCATTTATTTGTTTTTCGAACCTTCGAAACGTTTTTTATGATTGTCTCATTTAAATAAATGGTTTACCTTAGAAATTAAAAAAAACTGCACAAAATTTATAATGTATAATATAAATTCAAATAGGAGATTGTTGATTATGTACATATATATACATATATGTACATAATCAACAATCTCCTATTTGAATTTATTCCAGAAAGGCATGAGCCACTCAATGTCCAAATTGATACAACTTTAGCGTGCATTTGTAAATTACTGCTGTGTTAGTTGCACTAACATCTAATTAACTCGAAAATGCTCCACCTCAATACATTAGACTCTGACAAGAAGTTAATCATTACTGTGTACCACTACTACTACTATCGTTTCTAGTATCACTACTTGAGGGTGTGTGTCGCATGACCATGTTAACTTTAAAGGTTAGTAATAAAGGTACAAGTCGCGGCACGTAAGTCTAGCGCTGAACGAAACGTGGAGGGGACGAGCAGGAATTGAATTGGACGAATGCGACTGGAGAGCCAATCACCGTATGCGAACGATAGGCACGAGCCAATCAGCGCGACTTATGCGCAATAACAGTCACCGCTAGACTTTTGTGCCGCTACTTATACTGTACTGATTGCCGGATGTTGGTTTCTCATGTCAATTTATTCTGTGTATTAGCCTGTGGTGCGGCGGCAGCTTGCTGAAGAAGGGGTGCGCGAGCGCGTCCCGCAGCGTGATGCGTGTGTGTGTGTGTGTGGGTGTGGGTGTGTGTGTATGTGCGCGTGCACGTACCGAGCCTGTGGTGCGGCGGCAGCTTGCTGAAGAAGGGGTGCGCGAGGGCGTCCCGCAGCGTGATGCGTGTGTGTGTGTGGGTGTGTGTGTATGTGCGCGTGCACGTACCGAGCCTGTGGTGCGGCGGCAGCTTGCTGAAGAAGGGGTGCGCGAGCGCGTCCCGCAGCGTGATGCGTGTGTGTGTGTGTGTGTGTATGTGCGCGTGCACGTACCGAGCCTGTGGTGCGGCGGCAGCTTGCTGAAGGTGCGCGAGCGTCCGCAGCGTGATGCGTGTGTGTGTGTGGGTGTGTGTGTGTGTATGTGCGCGTGCACGTACCGAGCCTGTGGTGCGGCGGCAGCTTGCTGAAGAAGGGGTGCGCGAGCGCGTCCCGCAGCGTGATGCGCTGCGAGGGCTCGTACTCCAACATGCGCGCGATCAGCTCGAACAGCTGCCGGTGCTCCTCGCTGTTGCTCTGCATGTACCTCTGCAACAACAAAACGACGCGCTTAGTCACATGCACTCTGTAACGCTTTTGTTATTCATAGGTACATTATCCATTCACTACAGCAAAAGTCCACTGCGTAACATAATACATATTTGTCCGGTATAAATTGCCTCATAGAGAAGGATACAAAAATCCTTATTTTTCTCAGTGTACACATTAATAGGCGTTACCAGCTTTGATCTTTAGGGTTATTTAGTACTGGATGTTTCTTGTTCTATTCTACTCGAACATAGTTTTTGTTGACATCATCTAACAGCCTATCAAAAGTCCCCTGATGAACATAGTTCTCCCTCATAGGGTAAATATTTGTCATAATTGCCATGTTTGGCAACTGCAATTTCTTTATTGAGTTGTTATTAGAAACATGCTGCTATCAATCTCCTGTTTCATTTCTCTCTGTCGCCTCTTACGACCCACGCACGGGATGATATGGGGTAGTAAATTCTCTTAGACCACCAATACACAGCGCGTATTATTTTAGTAGTATTTTCAACAAACTCTTTTTAATTTTTGAAGTAAATCCATGATGGATAAGTTATAGGCTGTAATGATGATGATCATAATGATAAAAATAATAATTTCAACAAAAACTATATTATAGAGTACAAACATATACATACATATCCAACCCTAAATAAACCTAGATGATTCCCTTCGATAACGCTATCGATAACGCTTATTAATCCCGTGTATCAATTTGCCCAGTGTGCACATTCAGCAAATTTGGGATTTTTGTAGTACGAATTCATCACCACCTGCATCCATCGAATTCCTGCATGTCTTACCAGGTCGTCACTCCATCTAATGGGGTCGCCCTACACTTCGCCTACCGGTACGAGGCTGCCACTCGAGAACCTTTTTCCCCCATCGGTTGTCAATTCTTCGAGCTATTATGGCCGGCCCATTGCCACTTCAGCTTACTAATCCGTTGGGCTATGACGGTCACTCTGGTTCTACTGCGGATATCCTCATTTCTAAGTTTATCACGCAGAGAAACTCCGAGCATAGCCCTCTCCATAGCTCGCTAAGCGACCTTGAGCGTCCTCATACGGCCAGCAGTGAAGGACCATGTCTCAGATCCATATGTCATCACTGGCAACACGCACTGGTTGTACAATCTCGTTTTCAGGTTTTGAGGTATACCTGACGAGAAGGTGTCGTAATTTCCCGAACGCTGCCCAGCCGAGTTTAATCCGTCGATTGACCTCTCGGTCGAAGTTCGACTTACCTAGTCGGACTATTTGTCCCAGGTAAACATACTCGTCAACAACTTCGAGCTTAGTGCTCCCAACAACTACCAGCATAGGTGTGACATGGACATTAAATATGATCTTTGTTTTGTCCACGTTCATCTTTAGACCTATCCTTTGGAAGACACTATTGAGGTAATTGAGCATAGTGCTTAGTTCCGCCAGCGATTCTGCCATAAGGACTATATCGTCGGCAAATCGAAGGTGAGTGATGTACTCGCTATTGATGTTAACACCGTATCCATTCCAGTCACCGTATCCATTCCAGTCCAGTAGCTTGAAAACATCTTCCAATTCCAATGCAGAGGTGAAGAGTTTCGGGGATATGACGTTACCCTGTCTTACACCTCTCTATATCTATATTTAATAGGTTTCGTACACTGATAGCCATCCTAGACCTACTGTACAAACATTTCAGCACTTCGATATACCGACTGTCAACTTGGCACCGCTGAAGGGACTGTAGCACCGCCCAAATTGCGACGGAATCAAAGGCTTGCTCATAGTCCACATACGCAACGCAAAGTGGCAGATTGTACTCTTCGGTCTTCTGTACAATTTGCCGAACGGTATGTATGTGGTATATGGTGCTAAAGCCTCTTCGGAAACCGGCTTGTTCGGGAGGCTGGAAGTCGTCGAGTCTGCGTGCGAGACGATTCGTAATGACTCTCGAAAACAGCACGTAGACGCGGCTCAGAAGGGAAATCGGTCTGTAGTTCTTCAAGAGAGCGTTGTCGCCTTTCTTGAAGAACAAGTCCACCGCACTTCTGCTCTACGCCTTCGGAGTAGTCCCACCATGGAGGACGGAATTAAAGAGCTTCTGAAGGACTTCAAGGACCGGTTTTGCTAAAATTCCATCCTCGCCTGGGGCTTTGCCGTTTTTAAGGTACTGGAGAGCCCTTCTAATCTCGCTCAGACTGACGTCCGGGATATCATCGGAATAGTGTCGGATAAGACAAGTACAAAATCAGAGTACTTTAATTTAAAGTTTTTCTTTACAATGGAATAAAACAATAATTTTAGGCTTAAATAAATAATACTAACCGAAACTGAATAAACGAACGTGATTTTTTAACATCAACTTAAACAATACAATGGTTTTAGAAATGAGAAAAGTATGGTGCCAAAATTTGCACTTCCTAAGGGCCTCTAGATAGTGTGGCCCTGGCCCGTATAACATTTCAACTTTTTGAATATCCGATCTTGATCTGAACAAAGTTGTTATAGTTAAAGATCGCTGGTAAGTTACCAATTATTTCGTTCGTGATCTAGATTCGTATCAAATGTTATGAGCAGCATCTATAAATGTTAATTATATAATCGACTCTAAATACCTACGTTTAATGCGATTATTGGCCGGTTATAATAACGATTAGCAATTAGAAAGCCTTTAAAATATCAAAGTGATAATTTGTGAACATTTGAAACCATAACCCGATTTGTAAATAAAAACATGCTTTAGCAGAATTATCTAAGAAATCTACATTGTAAGGTAAAATCACTTTAAAGAAAAAACTCATCCTAAAAACCAAAATAAAAAGAAACAAATACAGAAAATAACAAAATAAAAACGGTTATTCAATTGTATTCCTACTTTTATACAACTAGCAAAAGAAATGGGATGAAAACTAACTAGGGCAGATGAAAAAAGGTTGTTATGAAATACTTTCAAGTAACGTTATATAAAGCACAATGAAAAGAAGCTGCCACTTTCACAGTGGGTTAAGATAAAATAAAAATAAAATTATTTTTATATGATGGGCTACAGATGCGATGTCATCTGTGAGGACTAAGATGGAATGCCCCAAAGCCTGTAATTATACTGGCTGTAATATCGGAACAGTTACCGGCAGAAATAGGTAAGAAGGTGGTAACTACAATACGGCCGACGTATCTTGGCGAGTCTGAATATAGGCTCTGCGAAGTTTAGCGCATGAACACTCGTGAAGAAAACTGTTATTGTAATTTTTTATATACCAATGTACAAATAAAATTTCCTAATACAGTGACAAAAATATCAAAACACTTTGGAGACATTATAAATTAAAGATTCAATTTTGATACCTCACCTTTCGATAGGGGCAGATTTTATCACAAACACATACAATATTATTTACATTTAATACTTTTTATTTATTTACACTTATTATTATTTAATCACTGTCGCTGAAATTCCTAACATAAAGTCGTCGGCCCTTGTGTACCATGTGAGGTACTTGGCATAGGTTCATCTTCGTAATCGTCGCTCTCACTTTCAGACTCACTTTCTGAATCTGAAGCTGTATTAACCCTTCAGCTTCCGCCACTAAAAAGGCTATATATCAGGGCCATTGAAATAATCACGCGCGCAGCATGAGTCAACCTTTTTTGTCACCTTTGTTTGTTTACGTTTAAGAAGTTTGAGTTACAGTTCTTGAAAGCCGATAAGATTGTAGATGAATAGAAACAATAACAATGACATTGAGATGTTTATTTAGTTTCGTATAGCTCTTTGTTTCTAAGGACCATGAAAAGTGTATTTATGCCAATAGATTTGGTTTGTTGAATGAAAAATATTAAGTTTTTATTTTATTTTATGTTCTCATAATCTATATAACATACTCTTCCTAAAATGAACCGAAATTATGCATGTAATTATTATAATAATTCTACTTTTCACTCGCAAAAATTTAGTTCAACCATAAACAGTTTAGACGCGTTTTTACCTCATTTTCAAAAATTTTTTCTTAAAAATATTATAGCGTCTTCCTTAATTTTTTATACAATGATATAGATATAACATTTAAAATAATGTTTTTATTTATAAATATACATACATGCAATAAACTATATATAAAAATTTAAATATTTCAGAAGGTAGATCTTTTTTATCTTGACCGTTATAAATTGTTCGCGTAGAGGTGTTTTGTTTTCCTTTTTATCAATTGAAACACAAAATTTACTGTTGTTGTAACTAAATCATTCAAAAACATTATCTAGTAAAGATTGTTAACATTTCTTACCAGTTTTGAGAGAAAATCCAACAAAATCACAAACACAAAAAGAAAACAATTACGCAACTAACCTCACCAACTACCGAAAGTGACTGTCTTTTATTTTTCATTTGTCTATGTAGCCAGTGAGTAAAAACTTTACACTCTTTAGTTCGTTCAGAATCGAATGAAATAGTTTGTAATTGAAAATATACTGTATTTTATATTAATTAAGACGAAAATAGCAGCACGTAATTTGGACATGAATTCATGTCCACGGTACTCAACGGTCACAAAATCTGGATATGAATTCATGTCCACGATTCCATTTTGCCTTCTTGTCATTAGATGTAGGGGCAGGATCCATTAATTTGTTGTGGTACGGGCATTATCGATAACCACCACCGAGTTAGGGCTCAAATTTGGAATCAGTTGGGTCCGTAACCATTTCTCATAATTTTTGAAATTCATGTCATCATGATAGTCTCCGGTTTTGCTGCCAGATTTGAACATTAGTAGCGCGTTCGGAACAAACCCTGCTTCTGACCCAGCGTACCATCACTATCCGCTGACCTTTTGATATCGGGCGCTTTAGTCCTGAGCGGAACCATCTGACCACGCCTTACCTTTTGTATGTGATGAGTGGGCATACGACTCGTCAGTGAATACAATTGGTCGCCCTTCGTCCCTGTATTTTTCATTGCCTTCAAGTACAAGATCCTTTTCAGGCGAATGTCGGTCTTCTATAAGAACCATTCTATTGGTTTCGGTCTTTCGCCACTTGAAACCCAAGTTTTTGATAATTGTCTTTAAGCTCGTTTTACCACCTTGAAAATTTATATCCCGTTTGAGTTTCGCTAGTAATTTGTTTATCGTCGGCATTTTTCAGTTTTGTGGAAGTTGTGTATGCATCTTTTACTACTCCTGGTCAAAATTATCCATATCAGTAATAGGTTTTGATCTAGACCTTTTTACCAGGCGTGCGGAATACTGAAAGTAAGCCCGAAATATTGCCTTCAGTTGCGATCCGCTGTACTGTGCGTTGGGACACACCAGTTGCGTTAGCAACTCTTAAATAAACTTTATCGACATCTTTACGCCTTCTTCTTTTTCTTTTTTCATATTGCGTTAAATCGTAAATAATTTTTCTCGCCTGGCGATTTAACACACTGTTATGTTTTGGTGGCATGTTTGGCGAATAATATAAGTGCTAACTGACACTTGCAAATAAAACAAATAAAACAAACAAAACAAACTTAACACTATTAATAAAACAAACAACAATAACAACGAAAACTTTTGTAACCGACTGTGCTCAAGACAGAGATAGCGACACGAACACGACACCAATGCTAACGTGTGACTGAGAAATATTACCGTGTACCGAGCATTGCCGAATAAGCACGAAGCTTTACGAAGTAACCAGAAAGGGATGTCCAACACGCGTGCCTGAGGGTGTTGTTTAATCGATTTTTATTCAAATCGATTAAAATTAAGACATAAAAATATATTTATTTGCAATTTATAAGGAGGTTCTAAATTTTCTCAAATAGTCGTTACTCAAGAAGACGTTAATAGATAATTGATATTTAAGTACATTATGTCTTTCAGCTGAGAAAATAATATGTTTTTAGTTTTTTTTTTTTATTTAAGTCGAAATCTTGTTTATTATCAACAAAATTCACTATATTTGTAAATCTATTTCGTTTAATATCTTATATAAACAAAATCAATAACTTCTAAATAAAACTAATCGATTGCGATATTTTATGACTAAAGGGTCGATTGTGTTTACTTATGGTCAATCTCTAGCCCAGACCACCGCCCCCGTACGTCGCCTCATGCCACCATTTTGTTCCTTAAAAAGCTATTGCGCAACCTTCTGCGCGAAGGTCGGACTCGCCAAGATACGTCGGCCGTATTGTACGCAGCAGACTCGTATGCAAAAAAGGAGTCCCTACACCTAAAACAACTATTAATTAGAACTATAAACTTTTGCTTCACCGAGTAGTGGCGGTGTAAGAATATCCCGTATCGACCCCATATCGTCCCGTGGGTAGAAGCAACTGAGAGAAAGAATAAGGAGATTGGCAGCAGCGTCATCCTAATGACAACTAGAAAATAGAAACTCCGGTTGCCAACCCGCCTGCCAAGCGCGGCAATTATGGCAAATATCCCCCTTATGAGACAGTTTAAGGCGATTAGCAGAGGACTTTAAGAGGAGTGTCGATACGCGGCGCGAGTAGATATTTTCAAAAATGCTATCTGTTTCATACCGCTCGCTCCGTATCGCCGTATCGTGCGATAGAGACAGTTGCAAGTCTTAAGGGCCTATACTACTACCTCAAATGGCTTAGCATGATCCTCCGTTATGCCGAAAATACTGCAGCATTGATTTTGAAATAAAAATATGATGAAGTTGAGGATTAATGTTAAGTACTATGTTAGACGAAAACACGATTTCATAAAATTTTCTCGATAGAAAAAATCCAAAGTTACTTCCAAACCGAACAATAAACCGCTGGTATTCAAAAATACTTCAAATTAGATCATGAAACTCTGCATACTAACTGAACTAACTATAAAGCAGGGCTTATGTTTTTTACTTTTTTTTTAATTATCATTATTTTCACCGTAAAAAGAAATTACCTAAACTATCGTCGTTTTAAAGCTTGTACCCTGCCGCCCGACACCGCCGCTCACTCTCGCTTCGGCTTTCGAACAGGAGAGCTGTGTCGCTTGTGCTCAGAACACACATTACGCAACAGGACGACGTAAAATTAAAATATTGAAATAGATACTTAGGTTTATAATTTTGGCGCAATGATATAAGCGTAATAAAAATAAGAAGCGACTGGGTTGGCGTAAAGAAACGGGCAAACATATGATAAACGTAATGAAGTAAATATCTACCGACCTATCTACTTACAGTATTAGTGATTATAAATATGTAGAAATTTAGCATATGACACGTTTGGTGCAGTGGCTAAGCGATTGGTTGCTGCGCTACTAGTCACAGGTGTTTCTGTATGTGAAGATTTGTGTTTGTAAACACACCGTCCACGATTCAGGAGAAATCGAGCGTGGGGCAACTTTTATAAAAAATAAAAAGATAAGAAGTTACCTAAATAGGTTTGTTTTTGTAATTGTTTTTTATAACGTTGCCCCACTCCAGGATTTCTCCCGAATCGGACACGGTGCGATTACAAACACAAATTTTCACAACTATTTGTAGGACATAAAATATTTGTTTCGTATGGGAATCGAACCCGCGACCCGAAGTGAAGTGCAGAAGCCAAGCACTTAGTTAGTAATAAAAAATATAAGTGTGTTCGGTAAGTACCTACCTATCTAACTATAAAGAAATAAAACTGTAACTTACTATCAGTTCTTACGTTATCGTTACTCCGTGGCGCACAGGCTTAGCAATGAGTTGCTGCGCTGGAGTCCGTGGGTTCGAATCCCGCACGGAACAAGTATTTGTATGAACTACAAATAATTGTTCCGGATCTGGATGTTTGTCCTTGTTAATTTATATGTATTTGTAAACTGCCTCCATAATACAGGAGAAAATCCTAGTGTGGGGGTAACGTTTTACAAAAAAAAACTTATCCGACTATAGTGCGTCCTACTACATACATAAACATTATGAATCTATTGAGTACTGACGTACCTTGATAGTCTAGCTTTAGCTAAATTATTATAGGTAATGTATCTTTTCAGAAGACGTCGATTACAACGTACTGAAGACGATGGTGATAAAGAGAATATTCCGGTAAATTCGTGAGTATCTTCTACCTACCTAAACACATAACAGATATGATAAGCTGATCTCACATTATAGAACGCATTACGTACAATGAGAGGTCAGCTTATACTGAAAATAATAGCTTGATGTAGCCACGCGTAATTGCACCAAATTTGTATTGTAATAATAAACGTAGGTAGGTTATTTATTCATTGTTATTCATGCGGCAAGTTTGCTTTTATGGATGATTTCGTCTTCTTTTGTGTATTTTAGGGTTCCATATTGAAATGGTAAATAAAATATCTCATACCTAGGTAAGTATTATTAACTTGCCACGTGTGATTGTCACAGGATCCAAATAACTTCGAAAGATGTAGAAATAAATTCGGACGAAACAAATCTCCGTATATTACAAAATATAGAATTGTAAGTACCATACGTGTTTGATCATCGCGAAATTAGCTGTTCCCCCATGGCACTAACGCTTGTTAGGTACTAACGCGTAAACGGTATTATCACGAAATTGGCGTTTTCACGATAAAACTTTTCATAATGTTGGAGTTTTTAGGGTTCCGTATTATTTATTCATGTTGACAAAATTAAGCTTCCAGGTGTACTTTTATAATGAATGTTGCGTTTACTTGCAGATCACAAGTACCACCTGAGGACATGAACTGTTCACTCAATTTACATAGTGACGAAAGAATATTGTATACGTAAGCTTTTTAATAATAATACTCTTCATTTTATTAGTAATAACTAAAAAAGTACCTAGTATGTAATACAAGGCGAAAACTATAATGTTATAAGTTTATAACATTGTAAAATGCAAAGCGTAAACTTACTACCAAGCCAATATACCTACAGAACTTTCAGTGCAATGGTGATTCGAGCTTGACTAGTTTTTTGTAGCAGTAGAATTTATGCAGTGGTTTAGAATCGGTTAGCAAAATTTCTTATAGGTATGTATGTGAGAGCGTTGTCGCCTTTCTTGAAGAACTACAGACCGATTTCCCTTCTGAGCCGCGTCTACGTGCTGTTTTCGAGAGTCATTACGAATCGTCTCGCACGCAGACTCGACGACTTCCAGCCTCCCGAACAAGCCGGTTTCCGAAAAGGCTTTAGCACCATAGACCACATACATACCCTTCGGCAAATTGTACAGAAGACCGAAGAGTACAATCTGCCGCTTTCTTGCGTATGTGGACTATGAGAAAGTCTTTAATTCCGTCGAAATTTGGGCGGTGCTACAGTCCCTTCAGCGGTGCCAAGTGGACTGTCGGTATATCGAAGTGCTGAAGTGTTTGTACAGTAGGGCTACGATGGCTATCCGAGTACAGAACCAGAGTACGAAACCTATCCAACTGCAGAGAGGTGTAAGACAGGGTGACGTAATATCCCCGAAACTCTTCACCGCTGCGTTGGAAGACGTTTTCAAGCTACTGGACTGGAATGGAAACGGTGTTAAGATCAATGGCGAGTACATCACTCACTTTCGATTTGCCGACGATATAGTCCTTATGGCAGAATCGCTGGAGGACCTAAGCACTATGCTCAATGACCTCAAGTGTCTAACAACGGATAGGTCTTAAGATGAACATGGACAAAACAAAAATCATGTTTAACGTCTATGTCACACCTATGCCGGTAGTTGTTGGGAGCACTAAGCTCGAAGTTGGTGACGAATATGTTTACCTGGGACAACTAGTCCGACTAGGTAAGTCCAACTTTGACCGAGAGGTCAATCGACGGATTCAACTCGGCTGGGCAGCGTTCGGGAGATTACGACATCTTCTCGTCAGGTATACCTCAAAACCTGAAAACTAGATAGTAGAACCAGAGTGACCGACATAGCCCAAAGAATTAGTATGCTGAAGTGGCAATGGGCCGGCCATATAGCTCGAAAACCGACAACCGATGGGGAAGAAAGGTTCTCGAGTGGCGGCCTCGTACCGGCAAGCGAAGTGTAGGGCGTCCTCCCACTAGATGAAGTGACGACCTGGTAAGACATGCAGGAAGTCAATGGATGCAGGTGTTTCGGGACCGTGTTTTGTGGCATTCCTTGGGGGAGGCCTATGTTCAGCAGTGGACTTGTGAAGGGCTGTAATGATGATGATGATGAAAGACAAATTGCCTACATTTCCTTTTTGAAATATTGTTTCGGAGATAACGATTTAACCCCTCTAAACCTTTACGAAATGATACAATTTCGGTCTCATTAGATTCAGTACACCTTAATCTAGGTCTATACGTTTTTTTAGTAATTCAGTTTAGTTTAATTAAAAAGAAAGCTCGAGGAAGTTTTAAGTCAAAAATATAGATTTTTGATTTACAACTTTCTTTAAAATAAAAACGTACGGACCTAGTTTTTTAATTATATCTACACCATTTCCAAAAATTATGAAAATTAGACTATGTTTACAGGGGAAAAACGTTATCGCTTTTTGTATGAAAATTTACAGCTTCACAATCCGATTAATAGGCATGTAACAACATGTAACAGCACTTATTCCTACTCACCAATAGTGGTTTGCAATTTTCTCTAACATATCTGCCAGCCGACGATTTTTCGTCCCAGTCTAATTTGCCGTGGTAGAAGTATTTTGTTCTTGTCTTTCTTGCCATCCTGTGAAAATTATACATGATAGTAAGTATCAATCCTCTAATATAGGGATGTGCAAGTGAATAAAATATATCGATATATCGATAAATATATGATGATATTTTTAAACATTATATATCATATTCATATCGCGTGATAAATATCGATATATCAATATATCGTCATGTTTTGCAAGATGTACTAGGAAAGGCCCAAAATATTATTACTACCGATTGGACGACGGAAAAAACGACAAAAGCACATGAATGCTTTTGTTGCTTAATGTTTTGTCGATTAATACTATGTTTTAAAATATATCGAAATTGACACGAATTCGACACTTTAAAATAAAAACCGAATATCGATATATCGCGATTAAAAATATCGAAGTCATATATTATTCGATATTTTTATGGTAAAACTTCAATATTTTTTACCCAAGCCTACTCCAATAAACGAAGTCAATAAAATACACTAATAAGTTTATGCCGAATTCATTTGAGACAATGATAATATTGAATAATGAATATAAATTTCAACACACACTTTAAATAGTTCAGATGTTTCTTAAAAAAAGGGCAGAATATGTTTGTTGTTAAAAAACCTTACTAACAAAATAATAGCTTTAAACAAAACCACGTTCACACTTGATATCAGTAATAAAAAGGCTACCGATTCAGCATAATGCTACGGCAACAGTTACAATACCATTGACAAAATAAAGAGAAAATTGATGAAAATACCTGTACGGAATGGGACCGAGGATCCTCTCCATCATGGCGAGATGCTCGCGGTTGTCGTGTGTCTGGAACAGCGTAATGCCGAGATGCAACTCGAACATGATGCAGCCAATGGACCATACGTCACATGGCTGTGACCAACCCAGTTCTGTAAAACGATACCATATACATATATATTGTATTGTGTGTGATAAATTGTTTTGATTTTACAATGTTTAAAAACAAAAATATAGAGTGATATTTTAAAAAAAAAATATAAACTTATGCTTCAGTAATATTGTGTCCTGTGTTCGAAGATCTGTTGTCACAGTGAACATTTGAGGGAAACCATCAACACCGTTGGTGTCAGGTCTAATGTTTTGATGTGGACTGTGGGGTAGCGTGGGTTCCTGTCGTCCGGGGTGTTGGTGTTATTATAATCATATCACTCATTTTGAAAAGTATTATAAAAAACATGAATTGGTAAGTCTTCTATCGTCTATATTTTTTTAAAACGAATAAAAAATGTATTTTTTATAATTTTCCTTTCCCTGGGGGGCAAATGTGTGGTGTGTGTAAGGTTATCTCTATTTTCAGAACTTTCAATTCTACAATATTCCTTATGTACATTTTTGAGCCATTTTTTGAAATTTTACTGGCATCATTTAAATAATAATATTTGTTATTTAATATAGTGGCGGTGTAAGAGAACCAAATACCTAATACCATCCCGTGTGTGTCGTACAGGCGGCAGACGCAAATCAAACAGGATATGTACAGCAGCTTCTTCCTCGTAACTCAAAATAACAAAAAATCTGTGGTTGCCAATCCACCTGCCAAGCATGCCAACTAAAAGCGAATATTTCCTCTTTGAGGGCAATCTATGGGGGAGGCCTATGTTTAGCAGTTGACTTTGATAGGCTGTAATGATGATAATAATATTAAAAATTTGCCCGATGACGATAGCATACTATGTGAATAGTAATAATGAATTGATACTGACCCAATATGACTTCAGGCGCTCGGTAATGCCTGGTGGAGACGATGGTGCTGTGGTGCTCGTGGTCGAACGTGGCGCTGCCGAAGTCGATGAGTCTCACATCGCTGCGTTTCACGCGCAGCAAATCATGTGTCTGCGAACACGAACGATTTACTCATTGGTTAATTTCAAAACTAATCATGTTAGTATATTTTATACCTTACGGATAAAACACATGACTGCCATGAGAGTTAACCAGACCACGTGATACAAAGTGGTGGCCTATTTCTAATAAAGAAGACCACAGATTCATTGTCACCATTGAAGACTAAGACGGAATGCTTATATTGGCTCTAGCTTTCAAAATGGAACACAATGGAGAATGCACCGTCCTACCTAGTGTATAATGATTATATATACAACTTATAAGTATATATATATAAAGTATATATATATATATATATATATATATATATATATATATATATATATATATATATATATATATATATATATATATATATTTATATACAGCTTATAAGTTGTATTTTTAACTAGTAAAACTTTCAATTTTCAAAATAGTTAAGAACTTAATGGAAATCATTATAACAATAATTTCATAAATCATCAGACAGAAGAGAAAAGTTACTTGTATTCCAACAAACTTTTAAGTTTCTCATCTCAGATGAAACTTTTTCATTCTATCAGCTACTGCATTTGCCAATTATATTAATCTGTATTAACCAATTAACAAACAAAGGTACAAACAATATATTTTTTTATCTTGTAAAACGCAAAGCAAACGATGTAACTCAAAATAAGAAAAATAAAATTATGATAGTGTTACTAATTAAAAAACAAATATTTAGAATTATGAATTAAATGTCTTTTAATAAGTAGCAACAAAAATGTAAGGGCAAAATTAAATAAAAATGAATAACAGATACAAAATCTACAATGTCTAAATTTTAGATAGAAAAAAAGTAATAAAAAATGTGTTACCTTCTTAGAACTATTATATACACTGACCACCTCGTAATCACTATCTACAAACAATATGTTCTCTGGCTTGAGATCTGTGTGGGTAAGTTTGTTCTCGTGCAGGAACAGCACACTGTATATCAACTGATAGGAGATGTGCCGCACTTGCTCCAATGGGTATGGCTGGTAGTTGTTGTCTTTCTGTGAACATAAAGACAAATTGCAAGTAATGGAATTTATTAGTTTTATGCCACTAACATTCTTGATATGTCCTCATCAGGCTGTATAGGTCACCACTGCTAAATATATACGACTTGTTGTATTAGATAACTTTTACTTAAATTACTATTTCCATTTATTATCAGTTAGTTAAATGTTAGAATTATTCGTTAATTCATGGCTTTGTTATAGTTTAAAATTCATTTTAATTAAAAAAAAAAAGAAAATTAATATAATAACTAATAAATTTGACCATACAGCAATGTATCTGTTCAGTTTTATGTTTAGGATTTTCTAAAGCATAGCCAAAGTACATATATGCCAAAAGAATAAAAGAAAAATTGTTTATAGAAAACCAAACTTACCAGAAAATCAAATACGCTTTGTCCGAGCATTTCAAATGCGATGCACATGTGACCATGATATTCAAACCAGTCCAACATTTTTACACACAAACTGCAAAAGAATAATACAAATATTAAGACACAGTAACAGGAAATGTCGCTGCGTCCTATATTGGCTATGAGAATATAATTAGAGGCCAAATCTTTTTACCTAACATATGGGTTTTTATCATACATCTCAAGCAATATCAATCAAGGTCATTTCTAAAATTGCGCGTTAGGTATAAAATATTTTCTATTTAGAAAGTGCGAAGCGAGCGGATCACAGATGGTATTTTTGTGTTTTGGTTGACATCGAGTTCTTCGCTGGCGTCGTGCCAGTGGCGGCCATAACGTCGCGTATAAACACACAAGGTCAAATATTGCTACATTCGCGAGCGTCACTCGATAATGGCCGGTACAATGATCAACAGTTGATAATGCGTCATGCCAACCTTACAGCACAGATCTTTTGGAATTTAAGCCAATGCTTTTAGCAGTTTTATTATGGAAAGATAAGAAGTTAGTAGAATATAACGTGATAGTGCCTTGTATTTTTACATCTTTGTATCAAATGGATAACTAAGGAATCGGGAGGTTTGGTTGGAATGCCTGATACATAAGCAGTCACAAACATCCGCAATCAGGAAATGACTTATTTGAATAAAAGTATGCTCTCAGGTCTTAGTGGAAGAGTCAGTAGGTACTCAGTATGGCACATAGGTTGAAAAGTTAACGAGACCCCTAGTCTGGAACAACAAGAAAAGTAGTGAGATATCAAAATTCAGTACTTACTGTTTACAGTCTGGATCAACTTCTGCTAACTTTTCTAATACATTAATTTCTAATTTTGCAGCCTCTCTGTATTTTTCAACATTTTTAATTATTTTCAGAGCCATTCTATGCTCCCTGTAAAAAGAAAAATAAAATTTACAACACGATGTAATATAGATTATTATATTAACCATTTCATTGTCCCATGAGTCATATATGAACATTTCAATTGTTTAACTATTGTGTCTATTTCTCGGACAGGGAAGTTGTTAAGTTTGTATTTTACAAATGGTATACGTTAGATACAATTATCTAATAATTAACCGTTTTTTATACTTCTCATGTTCTCTCTACTTCTCATTCTACGTAACATATTAAAATTAACAAAGTTTAAAGGTCAGATTGCAATCATATAAATACAATGACGGAATATAATATAATATAATATCAGTCAAGCCCTAAATAAAGAGTGGAATTCGCTAGCAATAGCTACTGAAGGTGCTAATGTAAACAAATGAAAATAGAGCTTGAACAATCAGTGTGTTGCACACTCTGCCAAAACAATGTGTGTCGCGTACTGCTGTGTGTGAACTAAATTATCCACAACTGAGAAATAGATTCCATTTCCGTATATTAATGACCAAAGAGATATAATTTAAATTTAACAAACTGTGTAAGTTAGGTTAAATTCACTTTGCTGCTTTTAAAATCATTTTTAAAAGCAGCAAAGTGAATTAGAAAGGGACAATATTCCGAAAGATCTATATATGGAGAACAGATTGCAATGAGGACTAATAATTTTCTGCTCACCAGATGTCGCTAGTTGACACTGAGTTGAAGTTTTTTGTTACACAATGTAATTTAATTGAGAAGTTGTTTTTTAATAAAAGTTTATCAGTTTCTAGAGTATTATAATACACAAAACAATGCGTCAGTGGTTTGCTCTTAAATTTTTGCACATTTTTAACTTTTTTTAATTTTTTTTTTAACTTTTACATTTTCCGAACAAATTAACTTCCCCGCTATGAAATCTGTCAAATATTATACCTCACTTTCTAGTGGCGCCGCCCTGGTGGCAGAAAAAGTCATGGATGCCCTCATTGATGATAAAGGTTATATGAATAAATATTTTAAAATTTAATTCTTACAATTTAAGGCTGTCGTCAACTGAGGTGAAAACTATTTTAAAATATTAAATTTTCTGTTAATAAGAATTTGAAGATTTGGAATTAACGGATGTTTCACTGTGTTCGTCTGAAGAGTAGAGGTAGTATAATTACAAGCTGCGAGGCATTTCATCTTAATCCTTAGGGTTATAAACGCATCTGTAGCATCCCTTGTCTTTAAGTTGGCTGCAGGTGACGACCATGGGACTGCACTAGCCACTTACTATCAGGTGAACCGTTTGTTTTTCACTTCAGTTTTATAAAAAAAAAACTTACAATAGTCTATTACCGTATTATTAAAATGCAAGATACATAATAATTTTCTAGAAAAGAAAAAAAAATTCACAAGTTAAAAGGAAAACCACTTACATTTCCAAGTCCTTCACCTCGACTACCTTCCCGAACGTGCCCTCGCCAAGCGTGTCGATGATCTTATCTGAAAGCAACCGAGTATACTATTAATGAACTGCGCGCAAAACAACTACTCTGATGGAACTAGAGGCATTATTCACTTCGATCTCGAGATAATAATTTGTGAATGTAAAACAAAAGTTCCCAAAAAGTAAAAGAGAAATTAACTGTTTTTTTTTTGTTGTAATCTTTATAGAAAAATCTTCCGTTTAAAAAAACAGTGGGTATAAATAAGTATGAACTTTTTATTTATAATTGTAGTTTTAAACTGTCAAGTTAGGATTTTAAAATTAAATTATAAAAAAACTAAAAGCAGAAAGTTGAAGTATGAAATCTTCACAAAACACGAATCACTGATCTGGATCGGGCTTGAATGTACTGAGAAGTTACGCTTCGATTAATCTGTCATTTGTTAGTGTGTGAAGTAAATTTTGAATTCAGTGTCGACTGGTTAGAAAACTTACAAATGTTAAATAGAAGTTGCTTGTAAGCTGTGTGAGTGTGTGTGTGTGTGTGTGTGTGTGTGTGTGTGTGTGTGTGTGTGTGTGTGTTTGTGTGTGTTTAGGAGTATATGCGTGTCGCGTGTTGATGCGTGGTGGTGTGTGGTGATGTGTGGTGGATAGTAGATGGCGTGTGCATGGTAAAGTTATGTTGTGGACACGAACATCTCGCTCCCATGACATATCCGGGCCAGTACACCAGGTGTCCGTCCTTGTCGTCCTTGACGGAGGAGCGTGCCCGGGAGCTCTGCAGGCGCCGCGCCGCCGCCGCCGCCGCCGCCGCGCCGCGCACGGTCGCCACAACGCCACACGCCACACGCCATACGCCACATGCCACGGAGAGCGCCACGCGATCGCCACGGACCCGAGTTGTGTTGTACCCAACAATCAGACAATGGAACGGTTGCCCGTCAGACAAGCGACAATTGGTAGTGTGTCGTACATGCTGTTAGAGGGCGGACGGGTGGGCGCTGCGGGTCGCGCCGGCCTGCGGTGCAACTAATCACGGATCAACACAACGCAATCACTCATCACCCTCTCACAATCACCCCAAAGTTGCACACTCCGACGAGATTAAAATCAGTGTCCACCCGAGCCCTTACTATATTATCATCAAATATACTAACGCCCGAAATGGTGATACTGTTCGAGCTTCTTCGTTTACGATCAGCGTTCGCAAATATCTTAATACAAAATAGAGACATCATGTTAGCCTTAACAACACGCACAATTAAACTTATCACATGCATTACCATCGCAGATGATTTGATTTTGCCCTAATCCTTCAATGAACAACAAAACACTGTTAGTACGTAAAACTAATGCATCTTTATCTTGGTACCGTCGTAATCATTTTTATTTATCACATATGTTTTTAAAACTACCTTCTGTTCTATTAGACATTATTGGAAAATGCATGCATTCAAAGATTTAATTCCATTCATTGCGAATTAATAATCTTAATAATGTTTAAAATATTATACTTATATATTACAGTATTTAATATAATATCGTAACATCACATTGACGAAGATTTTCAATAAATTATTTTTTGAAAATCTTCAGTAAAATTATAAGGAAAAATCTGATGATTTCAAAAAGTGAGTACTGAAAAGCACGGACCAGGTATTGTTAGCGGCACACAGAGGCGGAGGCGGTTAGCTTGTGCTTACAGGCGGCGTCGCCGCTCGCCGCATCAGGTGGCGAGGCCTTTGGGGCCGATGCCGCGCTCGAAGTTCAGGCGGTAACACCACCACGTCGCCCACGCCTATTGGTTCTGGCTTCCGAGTGATGCTAGGAACGTTTGTTAAGCCATTTGTTTCTTTCTCAGTAATGCGACCGTATACTTCGTCCAAGTGCGCGTATTTCATTATCAGACTTTGAATTTCTTTGCGTCTTGTTTCGCGTTCTGTCAGCACGCGATCACCTACGGGCGTTTTGTCGTCGTCTTCGTCGCTGGATGGGAAGTAGATCTGCTTCTGTCTGCCCGTTTCCTTAACAAGGGATGTCGCTGGAGATTTCGCGATCTGTAGTTTTGAGTCCCTGAGACCTTGCTGTGCAGGCGAAATTAGATCGCGAGCTCCCGACTGTATGTTTATATCCACGGGGCGAAGCGATAGTTTGCCACATTTTCCTTCATCACTTTTTTCAGCTCTGTGCGATCTTCTTTGATGTCGACGGTAAACACTGTCTCTATCTTTTCCGAAGTTTGGACGATCTCTTATAGAAATATCAAAGCCGTTTTTGTATTCGTTTCTATCGCTATGTTTATGCCCAGATGATAAGCGGCGGTCAGTCGTATTCCGGAAAGGTGTTTTATCCCTTGTTTTTTCACGTGAATAAATGTTTCTTTTAAATGAATTTTCACCAAACACAGCAGTTGTTAAGCTCCTCATCAAACCTCGTGGTATGACCGGTTCGGGTTCTAAAGTTTTATCACGATCTTCCTTTTCCTTGCGAGCTCTTTCTTTTTTCTGTATTGCAATTTTATCTAGTACTGAGGAATACTTATCTTCTAGACGGCTACGAGTACTGCCAAGCATGAGTGTAGTGTCTATATTGTTATTATTCGCTTCTTTGAGAGGGTATCGTTTGGTGAACGGTGAAGACTGATTATCTTTCATGTGCGCTTTGCGAAATGAGTCACTGCGGCTGAGAGCGCTCATACCGGAGGTTGAATGCAAAGGTGATGTATCGATTCTGGACTTTGTCGCGGCCAAGTAACTCGAGTATGCTCGTTCGTCATTCAACTTCCTCGTCGACGCGGACAATCCGGATGTAAGAGACGTGTACGGTGAGATACGTCTATTGTTATCGTAACGCCGAATATTTGTGAGGATCGGGTTCTTGTTTGCTAGTAATTTATCATCGTAACGATTCCGAGCGGCGGTCAGTTTAGAATCGGTGACGGCGTCACTTTTCTCGGAAGGTCCTCGCCGCGTCAACCTATTGATGATGCTGGAATAGCCGTCCGACAACAATTGAGTCACACTGGATGTCGAAGAACGGCCATAACGCTGACGTCGCGGACTAGTTGTGCTATTACCACTGGCACTAATGCTGGCCATATTTCTTCTATAATGTTTGGTTATTCTATTACGATGAAAATAAATATTATCACTTTAACTAGGATACATATATCACATAACATCTTAAAAATGTCATAATTCAACATGCGACGAGTGTTTCATGTTTTCGGCTTTTCGCGAGTCGTTCGTTCAGGGGGCGTTCAGTTCGCCAGCGCACATAAGACTGGGTCAACTCGTGATTGAGAGCGTACCTAAGAGCAAACGGATTTCAGAAAGATTACTAGCGCAGCCGAGTGCGGCCGTCGGTGCCAAGTAATGGTCGCGGACTAAAAATATCGGCAACCCGTGGGAGCGCCCTCCCGCGCACTCCGAGGTGCCGCCTCGTGCGCATTTCGTCGCATTACCCGCTACACGAATTTAATACGGGCCTTAATATACACATAAATATAATAGCGGACATGCACACACATCAAATATAATTGTCATCTTTGGTAAGTTAACATGTTTAAATACTGATGTTTCTATGTCGACAACCATGTCGAGGAGCTATTAACATTTGGCACGCACATATAAAAAGTACTGCTTTTACTGTATTAGACGTCTTATTCTGCAGTCTGGCTATTAAACCGTAGTTGAAATATATTTATGTGTCGCTAATCACTTAAGCGTATTAGGGTCATTTCTAGTGCGACTTTCACTTGAATCGTGCAACACTGTCGGTGCGATACGAGTTACCGGTGAAAACAATATCCAATGACAGATCGTTTGGTATTTCATTTCATCCTGTGTTTGCGCGACGGTCATGCTTGTAATGAGGCTCTTAACTACACCGATGATGCGTGCAGATACCTTTCTCCGAACGGCGAGCCCGAGCGCCAAGACAGTTCTGTCAATATACGCTCGGTAATTGGGTCAGTGGGTGAACAATGTACCGACGTGTCTTACATATGCATGCATAAACCACTATATAAATACACAAGATTAATCATCGCACCGTTGCTATCTTGCATTTAGAGGTCAATCTCAATCTTCATTGATCTAGCAATATCAATTCTCTTCTACTGCTCCGCTTATCTATGTACAGTGGTGAACGGATGCGGGCATAAAAAGCGTTCCCGTATCATGACTACTTCTCGTGCCTCGGTTTATCATATTGTAAACAATATACATTTGCCGGTCGTCACACTGCTATCTCCGTCGGGTATTCCGCTCCTAATGATTGATCTTACTATTTAAACTAGTTTAGTTTTCTTATTTGAGTTAGTGCGCTATTAACGTTGTAATAAAACGTCTCAGGGCCGGAACAATAATGTACGTTCGGACATTCAGCTCAACGAAAGGAAAGATGTTAAAATATCTCATATTCTCGGCGTTTCATTATTGCAAGTTACTATCATTGCAGTTACATGCATTAGTACTTTCACTTCACAAACGTTTCAGCATGGTGGTTCGATTGTAATGTCGATCTCGTCCCGCATTTTTAAATCCCATGTTTTTCAATGTGTTGTTGTATAGAGTTCAGGCTATATAATACAGTATTGAATACATGCATTTTGCAAATAACGTTTCCACGTACAGGTTAAATAATGTTTACATGCATAATACAAACATTACCTTCGGGGAATCGTGATCATCGATCAGAGTTAGTGTGAAAAAGTTAACAACTTCCTTAGCGACTTTTAGCACTTTTAACAGCTTCATTGTGGAATTAACTTACAAATTGGTGGTTTTAACTATAAATAACTGTAACGTAACACTGGTTAATACATAATCGTAACGTTAGCACTACATGATTTATACGACCGCCGTTCCTATAGTATCAGCTGTTCCGAAACGTTGAAATCTCTACCAAGGGGTGCAGGTAAAATTTGCCTTCGTGCTATTGGTCCGTGGACCCCGGTAAAAAAAAAACCGTTAGGGGGTTGTGTTGCTCTTTCAACTATTTCATATGAAACCAGTTTGCTTAATTAAAGTGCTGCTGATAAAAAAATGATTTTAACGCTTTAAATTTTAACAATAATATTCCGTTTTACAAAAAACAAAACTAACCCAGAGTACTGACCTTGCCCGCTATATTACTAAAAGCACCGTCAACATCGAAGAGGATTTCAGCCACTACGTTCAAAAGCTTAGTAACATCGTGCCACTTGTATCCATGATCTTTGAGGAAACGCTTGTAGAGTTCGTAAAACGACGAAAAACGCAAGGGTAACCGGATAGGATTGGATTTGAGAGCCAACTCGGTCATCTCCTTGCACTATTTATCACAGTACTTGTAAAAAAGTCACCGAAAGCGGCGGCTGGGCGCTTGAACGTCTGCGGGGCGACTGTGTTTAGGTTAAACGAACTGTCAAGTTGCGGCTCAGACAAGTATAATGTAAAGAAATATATCGCATTAAAAAAACAAGCGATTAAAAATTTTGTACGTTTGCAACAGTTCGCTTCTCAACGTAAACTGATAAGTTCGTCGTAACATACCAATTAAAAGACAGCAAAGACGAAGACGCTAACAGTTTTAATGGAAGCTTCGGTTTTAACAGGATTTATCCGCGTAAGACCTGTAAAGATTCTTTGGTGTTCTTGGGGTAATAAAAACTTAAACCTCAAATAAATGCACAAAATATTAAAATAACGAACAAACAATATATATTTTTAATGTTCCGCCAGAAAAAATGTATCTGCATTATAGAGAAGATAATGTACGACTGTCGAATACATAAAGTATACAAAATCTATTTCAGAGTAAGTGGGTGTACCTACACTAAGAAATCACCGGAGAATGGTTTAAAGATGTAAATTTACGCTTTTCACTCAAGGAAGCAGTAGTGTTAAGATAGCTTTGATAAGTCATTATTTAACGTCAAAAAATAAAAATACAAGATAAGACCCGTCCGTTAATTTCCAATACCATTCTTCGCCTTATCGTTACAACTTTAATGAATGGCTTTATCGAAACTGTCAAAGAACTGAGCGCACAGAGGTTAAAACTAAACGACAGTTCGTGACATCCAGTAATATTTTTAATTGAATATCAATTCAGTTTACAAAACAGTGTGCAAGTCTGGTACTGCAATCGCCAATCCGCCTTCCAAGGGTTGCGATTATGGCATATTCTCCCTGCAATTTGAGTCCCATGCTCAACGGCCTTACGGCCTGATTATGAAGATGATAATAGACACGTGTTCTACTAAAAATAAATATATTTTTTGTTAAATGACGGATTTCGTATTATTTTAGTTATCACTGAAATTATCTCACATTAAAGTGTGGCGAAAGCAGCTTTGGAGCAATAATAAAATATCAAAAGGATAGCGATAATATTTAGGATGTGCAAGCAGAATAAGATATGGGGATGAGGTGTACAGATCAGGTCTTTTCTAAGATAACTTTTTGGTCGAAAACCCAAAAGTTTTCTGTGCATTTTAAGATTTGAAGAAAGCCTATGACAGAATGGTGCATTATGTCACACGCTGGCCACGACTAGGTTGAGCACTGCGCTAATACAGGCATTAAAACCTCTTTGTAGTTTTAATGCCTTTTGTATATTAATGCTAGTGTTAGGATCAACGGGGTTTACACAGACAGAGTTATGTGGCTTCTCTGTACGTGTTCAATTTATTTATGGACAGTGAGACAGGGAGTATTCAAATGTCTCTTGTACGCCCATGTTTGCTTCGTTGGCGGGAGTTTCAAAGTTGTTATAAACGTATCTATCTCTGGTTTTTGTAAGAGAATAAAGTAAAACGATATGTGAAATGAGAATAGAAGGGGAGTTAAGAGTACTTTTTCAATTATCTCAAATAAGTATTAAGACATTGCGACGATTTGTAATAGGATTTTTTTAAACTTATAATCATATTTATTTGAATAGTTTTAATCCATCAAAACTAGACTCTTTTGGATTGTAATTAATTGTGTAACTGAATGGAGAGCGTTCGGAGAGGCGTGTGGCTTAGTGACACCTTCGGCATACATGTTTGTGAAAACCCCACTCGGGATTGTAATAAAAGGGTACGTGTTTATCATAAGGTCAAAGAGCTGTTGTAGCTCAGTGGCTAAGCGCTCGCCGTAAATTTTACAGTACGCGAGCAACCCTAGGTTCGATTCCCGTCGGCGTCAATGAAATGGTTACTTGCAATTGTAAGTGCAGATTTATCACGTGCGGTGAAAGAAACCATCGTGAGGGACGACCATAAAAAAAATCGAAGTCATGTGAAGTCCGCAAACACGCATAGGCCAGCGCGATTGGGCACTTCCTTGCTCTACGCCCTGCTGTTCTCACCCCTAAAGTCTAAGATGGAATGCCAGTGAAAAGGTTCTCTACACTCACCATACGAAAGACAGCAGCATTAACCCTTTCTCTGTCCCATGAATCATATATGAACATTCGATTGTTTAACTATTGTGTCTGTTTTGCGGACAGGGAAACTGTTAAAATGCTATTTTACGCTGATATTCTGTGAGAGCGTGGTGCCCTTCCTCGGTCGAGCCTACTCATTCGTGCTACAGTCATAATATAGCTGCAGCGTAGTTTTACCACGTATAAGTGTATGCGTAAAGATAATATTATATGAATGTGAAAGAAGCGAGAGAAGTGTGTCAGGATCATGTCAAATGAAAGTTCGTACATTTGCCTACCCCTTTGCGTATGAGAATATCAATCGGCTTGGTGGTAATTACAATTAATATCTCAATAAATTTAAATCCGTACTGTTTTTAAAAATCTTAAAAATTACTAACTAGATTTGGAAAACGAAGATAACTTTGTTGTTTAACTGCCAACGCACATTACGGCTATGATATATGAAGGTACGTTCTCAAGTTCCGTTTCTTCTACTGAAACTTCTAATAAAGTGAAAGTAATACATTGTTGTATTATAACAATATTAAAATTATTCCTCGTTTAGCATCAGAGTTTACAGCCATTTTTAAGTACTGAAAATTAATAATTGCCTAGCGAGATACAACTAAATAGACAAGTTGTGTCAAAGTCCAAAATATTTTATTTAGTCACAAGCTTATTTAAAGCTTCATTGAACGTAAAAATCTTCTACCGATTTCAAAAGCGAGACTACTACAGATAAAAACCGACAAGAAACGCTGTGGTTAGAAGAATTATAGTATGTGTGCTTTGTGTAAATTGTCCTAATCGTAATCTGTAGTTAAATTCGCATTTTATAATTTGAAAATACAAAACAGTAAACTTTCGATGCGCTTGGCGCATTACAACAAAGCAGCAAGGTCTCCGGAAGAAACCGTGCATTACCAAATAGACAGGTGGGCTACGAAAACGCCGCATTAATCAGACCATATCTCGACCGCCGTCCGCCAGTGGATTAACGATATGCGATTACAGCTTTCCATTATACCGTGAACTTGACCCCTAGTTCTCAGTATGTTGGGTTTGTCGCAGTTCCTTGCCTTATCAATTGTTAACAATTTTGCCATAGAAAACAACATAAATCTTTTTTACAAATTATCTAGTTATCACTTTTCAGTTTTCACAAACTTTAAAGTAGGTATACTTTCTATTTACGTATTTTGATTATTATCTATACATATAAATAAAATTGAAGTGTATGTCTGTAATATCGAAATAATAAACGCCATTAAGACATGAATAACCATTTTAAAAATGTTTGTTTGAACGTCTGTCTGACTTTCTTTGAAACGGCTAAACCGATTGTAATGAAACTTCACTAACAGATGAGAGCAATGCTAGGTGCTAGTGACTTAGGCTGTTTTATTTGAAAAACTTGGAGATTTGTTTTAATACAAAATCAAAAAATTGATGACACGAGGCTCACTTTCGAGCCCCATGTTAAGAGAGTAACTCGAAACGCGCTATTTTATGTGTGTAGGCTCAACAGTACGTTGGGCCGACACAGTAAAATGTTCCTCCGCAATAAGCGAACCCTTTATAAGGTATGTATACGACTAGTCATGACATACGCAGCCCCCATTTTTGCTCACGCAAAACCTAAAACCCTGTACCAACTCCAAGTTGTTCAAATGGTATGCTAGGTGGTATGCTAGGAGCATTCACCACCTCCCTCCCCGCTTCCGGAGGGTGCCTTTGCATTGGGCGCAAAAAAAAATGGTTTTTGTTTTTGATAATCATCTTAAATCTGAATAACGCCACATTAGTAGATTCCACCCAGACGAAACCGGGGCGGGTCGCTAGTTACAAATAAGTTAAAGCCATAGTATAATATAATAAAACATGCTATTATTGTGCTGTTGTATTTAGTTATTTTTAATCTTCTTCATCAGTCCTAAGCAGTCGACTCCTGAAAGTGGACTTCCTCCATACAAGGGAGGATTAATATATGTCGTAATCGCCGCCCTTAGCAGGCGGATTGACGACCGTAGGTACCAGACGTTTCCCGGCAATATACAGGAGTGTAAGGCGAAATGGATCAGAAGCGATGATGAATCCACGTATACCGTCAGCCGTAATTAATTACAACCACAACAAAATGAAGTCAATTTTTAATTTTTCAACGTAACGTAACGAAATTAAATAATATGTGTCACACTTATTATAAATCGTAATACCAAGTAACACGATAACTTATCATGCGGTAGATACATTTAAGATTCAGATATATAATATTATGTACAATTGTAATGGATTTTACCATTGCACAACTGTAATCGGAGCTGAAAACGTCGAGGATAAACCACTTATTGCAAAATTAACATTTATTCCAAATACACAATAGGAAGTAAAATCTCGGTAAATGCCTTAGGTAAATGCCGACTAATTATCTCACATAGTGCAGTAGCCGTTTACATGACTAGTGTTTTTTGAAATCGAATGAATCATCGGTTCAGAATGATTTTAAATGTCCTTGGGAAAGATTATACAGGAAGAAGTGATCATGATATACAGACGTCGAGTACGCAGAGTACGTAGAACATCACGAATATCCAACTAAAGCTGGCTCAAACAGGTTCCAATTTAAGGAGATTTCGTAGTACTCGGACAACTCGAAACAATTGGAGCAGCCACACTTAATGAGTTTCGATTGGGCAAATGTGTTAGCGTGCCTACAAACGCTATTGCTTTTGTTATTACTATTACTTTGTATACTCAGAAGAACAACTGACCAGAAGAACGTTTTGTCTAACAATAGTGGTTTTAATTCTTATTATTTATTTACCTATTCGATATCCCTCAGCTTGGTTTAGGTTTCGTACTCTGGTTACTTCTATACAAATACTTGCACTACTGTACAAATACTGCAGCACTTCGATTTTGCAACTATCAACTTGGCATCGCTGAAGGGACTTTAGAACCACCCAAATATCGATGGAATCAAAGGCTTTCGCATACTCCACACACGCAGGACACAGTGGCAGATTGTTCTCTTCGCTCTTCTGTACAATTTGCCGAAGAATATGTATGTGGTCTATGGTGATAAAGCCTTTTCAGAAAGGGAGGTGTAAAACAGAGCTACGTTATATCCCCGAAACTCTTCACAACAGTATTCGAAGACGTTTGGAGACACCACTGGACTGGTAAGGATACGATTTTTCGACGATAGTCATTATGGCAGAATCACTGGAGGAGCTTAGTGCTGAGGTCCTCCAGCAATTAAATGACTTCAATAGTGTCTTAATGCCAGCAGCTCAATGACCTCTATAGTGTCTCCCAACGCACAGGTCTTAATACGAACATGTACAAGTAAAATATTATGTGTAACGTCCATGTCACAATTATACCGGTAGTTGTTGGGAGAACTACGCTTGACCTTGGATAAATTTTCCGACTAAGTAAGTCCAATTTCGACCCAGAGGTCGATCGACGGATTTAACTCGGCCGGGCAGCGTTCGAGAGATTACGACACATTCTCGTCAGGTATACCTAAAAACTTAAAAACGAGAGTGTGCAAACCGGTGCGTATTGCCAGAGATGACATTAGGTTCTGAGATATGAGGTCCTTCACTGCTGGCCGTATGAGGAAGCTCATGGTCGCTCAGCGAGCTGTGAAGAGGGCTATGCTCAGAGGATGCCCACAGTAGAACCAAATTAACCGAAATAGCCCAAAAGATCAGTAAGCCGAAGTGGAAACCCACAGTAGGAGTAACGACCTGGTAAGAGATGCAGGAGACTCAGAACCATGCTTTATGGTATTCCTTGGGTAAGGCCTATATTTACCAGTGGAATGGGGCTGTAATAATCTGATTTTAGAAATATAGAGGGTAACGTAAAATAAATACAGAGGGTAACGTAAAATAGAAAAAATTGAACTGAATAAAATAGAATTTTATATTTCCATATGACCTTGCTTACGTACTCACGTTATGTTACATATTAAGTTATAGTACGAACTTATACTTTAATACAGGGTATGTAAGTTTTATTTATATTTTATAATAATTTATACTTGTAATGACAACGATTTTCTTTCGTGCATTATGTATGTTGTGTATGTGTATGGACGAAAGCTTATGTTTTTATTTTATGTTAGGAATGTATTAAGCGATCAATAGACCCGAAAGAAATGAATTTAGTTTAGATAGTAAATAATTTCCTTGCGATTTGGCGAGTAGGTAAGGCCAGTTAAAATGTCTCTGACAATTCTACGGTTGCGCCTAGGTGAAGGTGATCCTATCTATTTCGGTGCGCATGCGTTGTTCGTGTTTTCATCGCCACGTGGCGCCATCTAGCGGCCGTCATCCGAATTGCATATAACGCGCCTGCTGCTGTAACTATTTCCGTCAGTTAAATACATCGGAAATTGTTTACTGATGTAAGGTATATAATAATACTATGCGTCTGCTATGCGAGCGATAGTAAAATAATTGTGTTATTGGGTTTTATAAATAAAAATAATTAGTTAAAAGTCAACGTTTATGTACAGGAAGTTTTTCGACTAATTATATTTATTATTAAAAAATAACAAAAGTAGAAATAAAGCATGCAGGTTATACATACATACGTACATGGCATAACTACATACAAACACACCAAAAAAATCTCCATTAAATATATTATTAAAACAACGGAAATGTTACTTCTTACTCGGATTTTTATATTCGCGAATCAATGTTAAAAGTATACTTTATTGATGAATCCCTGACCTAAAATTTATGTTAAAATAGATGCGCAATGCTCTCAATGTACTGCTGGCACCGCAATGCGCAGCCATTGGCTTTATTAAGTTCATTTATCTCGTTTAATAAAATTTCACATGAATTTCGGTCATTTGGATATAAAAAAGAATGTGTTCAAGTTACATGACCTAAATCAATTGAAAAATTTTGGCTGACCTCTACTTCTTTAGGCTGTTTGTCTGGTCTCAGTTGTGAACCGTGTGGAGGTATCGGTGGTGCAAAAGAGCAGGATGGCTGAGGGTGTGCTGCAGTTGTCCCGCTTCCTTTCACGACTGCTTGCTGAGATGCCTTCGAGCTTTTTTCTACAGCCTTCGCTTGTCCCTCCGTATTCTGAATGCAGATTTGAGGCAAATTTTTCTGTACATTAGCAGCACCATCACCGGTAAGAGTCTTGGACAACCACGCCGGTGGAACAGAGGGGGGTTGGGGAAGCTTTTGCGACACATTTAAAGCATTTATGTTTTTATTATTACTATTAGTATCCGATTGATTATAGTTAGGTTTTAGGCCAGGCGACTTATTGCTTTTATTTACTACGGGTTCAATGTTTACAACTTCTTTTTGCGTATTACAGTTTTTCAAACTATTATCTATCGATTCCACATATGGCGAATTGTTAGGCACCGGAGGTGGTTTTGTTGGCAAACGATCGTGATGTGGAATGGAGGGCAATTGGCACAGGGGCAATTTTGCCAAAGTTTTGTCCGAAGCTAGTGCATAAGGTCCGTTGCATTCGTTTTCTTCCTTTTTACCTTCACTTGACACGATGTTATTGGGTGCCTCGGTTGGTATTGGTGATGTGTCATCTCTGCTTTGGGAAAAATCTGTACTGTCACTGCAACTAGAAAGTTCGCCCAGGCTGTGTGCTAAGTCTAGAGCCGACGCTTCTTGATAGTCTGTGGAACACGGTGATGTGTCATCACTTGTGTTATCTGTGTTATCTGCGCCATGTGCCATTTGTGAACTTTTACTGCTTGGTAGAAAAGCTAAACTCGATGTGACGTCGTAAGAAATATCAGCGTTTAGGGACTCTTCACTACGCGACGCCTCTTTGTTGGTCAAAGTCCCATTGTTACAAGTCTTATCGCCTTCGGTTGTTTGTGCATTATTAACCATAGCAGCTAAGGATGGTAACGATTCTGCAGTCTGTAAATTTGGCACAACATCTGGTTTCTCGGTAAAGTTTGTATCTGTTTGCTGGGTATAATTATTATTTATTTCTGTTTGTATACTTGAGTTAATATTTTCCTTTGATTCATTTTCTGAGGTTTCGATTATTGGAACCGCTGGTAAACTCATGTACTGTGGTAAGGTAATTTCCAAATCGCTCAATCGCATGTATTGAATTCCATCTTCAATAGCCACGTCGTACTGCGGTGAATAGTACTCGAAATTTGTATTATCATTTCCGTATACAGACCACGGGTCGTTTGATGGTATAATAGGTAGTGTCTCGTAGTATTCAGGATTTAACTCTCTGTTACTTACAAATTCTGGCTTGTAATCCCATGTTGGCACGAAAGAATCTTCAAAGGCCAAATAATTGTCAGGCATCACGACCATTGATTGATTGAGTAGCCTAGGATCTAAAGCATAAGAACCATCATAGAAGGGATTATTTAATACAAGTGGTGGAGGTTGCATTGGTTCGCATTCTAAAGCAACCTCCGCTTCAATAAAAAGTCCATATTTTGAGAGATCTGGTTCAGATCGCCTGTGCCGATATATGCTAGCGACTAATTCTTCTTTATGATAACTTGAGTAAATATCCGAAATATCAAAACTGTGTGTTCTTCGTAACAAATTGTCTGATTGCACACAAAAACCCTCGCTATGATCCACTTGATTATCTAACAATTCTTCATATGTAGGCACACCCACGTTGTTTATCTGTTGCAAAGCATCACCATCCTTTATTTGGCTGAAAACTGTACAGTCAGAAGTGCAATCTTGAGTATCACGGGCGTTATTGCTCGGCAAGAGAAGAATGTTTGGCAGCGAAGGTGGGGAACCGCGAAAAAGTAAGTTGTTCGGAGGAGGACGCGTCGGCTGGGCAGCCATGGCTTGCACGGGCCGCCCGCCGGCTGCGGCGGACAAGAATCACGGCGCGACGGCAGACACGCGATGGGCGGCCGGCTGAGCTTTGCGACTGACTGAAGGCGGACCGTGTGACGAAGGCGAACGCAAATAGAACGGGCGAAAACGCGATGAGGTCGCCGTCTCTCGCGCACGTCTTCATGGGCGAAGGCGCATGCGCACGCGCACTCACATGCCAAACCCGTCTTGCATGCTCGCCCAAACAATCGAAATGACGTTTATCGCATATTCTGGTTCAGGACTTCGCTTACGAGGGACACGTTCACGGTTCGATAAGAGTTGATAAGCAATTTTTTTTTCGGGTGGACACTTTTTAAAAGATGATGGTGAGCGTCGGGTAATAGTAATCATTCATCCTTTCATAATCAGTAATCATTCATCCTCGAAATAAATAAAAAAAAATAGGCAACGGTAAGACTCACCTGTTCTGGTGGTGACCGCGGTGACGATTCTTCGCGGTGATGCCTCCTCCGTCTGTGCGATGTCGGTGAACGCCGGTGTGACCGTTTGGAACGCTCATTTCTCCGCCTCCACGAGTGCTCCGAGCTGTGAAATTTGCGATCGACAGGCTATAGGGTTAGTGATCAGGGAAATGGCTACACTGACGGTCTGTGCAATATTAAGGTGAGGTTGATGTGTCCAGGTGCCGTAACTACTGTTTACTAACGTTGGCGAGCGTTCTCCGCAACCGGAATGTGGATCCACCAATTGATGGAGAGTATCGGACGATGGGAGACAACAAGCGCGCAGCAACGCCCTCAAGGCGTCCCAACGCCGTCGCCCCGTCCCTATGCTTTTAATAATGTCCTAACTTGAATTAACATTAAAACAAACGCGCAGCTGTTCGTAATATCGCAATCAAGCACTACCTACTTCCTCTAGTTCACTGTACTTTATCATCGTATTTATCCGGTGAGTAGCATACGCAACAAGAACAAAGTGATCTTTGCATTGATCGCGCGATTTCGCGTAATAAAATGTGTTAGTAGCAAAAACATCTCGGACTCTCAAGGCCTACGGTCTGATCGCCAGCGGCAGTATAACAAAGCGTGGTCCATTGATTGCGAACGCGGCGATAGGATTGCGATGAAATAAAGACTAGTTGGTGTGTCGCGTGCTGCGGTCGCGGTCGGACTGCCTGATAATCGCCCGCGCACATGATACCTAACTTGCTGAAGTACATGTACGATCAATATAATATACATTTCAAAACAGTCGCCGTAACAGCCTAGCAACGGAGCATTCAAAACCTTTCCACGTCATATTTAACAATGTTGTTATTTAAGAGACTCGAACGAGTTGTGTTTTACCTTGTAAATAACACCACGCAAATTCAAACTATTGCTAGTAAGATTGATATGGCCAATAAAAAAGACAATCTTACAGAGAATCAGTCATTCACCTAATAAATATAGAAAATCTGGACTCTTCAACTAGTATGCAATGAATTTTAATGATAAAAGTATATATTTAAAAATATCATGTGGTCCCTGTTATCCTTTTAATGTGTTAATATGTTTCCTTAGAGCCTTTCGTTGTTTTTCATAAATAAATAAACTTTCTTTATTTAGTGACACGAATTTTAACTTATCTCACCAAAAACATAAATATTATTATATTGGTACGTATTATACTTAAATGCTTTAAAGTTTAAAGTTAAGAGAATAGAAAATCGAACCTAAAACCGATCTGATGTCTCACTACTTAGGAACTCTGACCAATCAGTCATACGGTCGTTTTTTTCTAGAATAAGGTTAACAAACGCGCACACAATCCACTCGATGGTGAATGGATACTGTGGCCCATAGACATCTACATTTATCCTCGATTAATAATCAAAATGCAGATGCCTCGGTATCCAGTAAAAAGGGTCTCCGGTTCTCTACACTCACCATACGAAACACAGCAGCATTAAGCTGCTATTTTACGCTGGTATTCTGTGAGAGTGTGGTCCTTCCCATTCAGACCTTCCAGACCCATTCGTGCTACAACCATAATATAACTGCAGCATGGCTCTATTACGGCACGTATCACATATGAGATATTTAATGATTTCTAATATTTACGTAAACACTACACATTGAATATTAACTATTTTATGGATTTTATCGCGTTTAATTTTACTTATTTTAATTCCCGACGTAGATCGGACCAAAATTAATAATTAAAAACTTAACGTACTACGGGTTAACTTTGACATTAGGACCTCAATCACCATACCGTAACCATGGGTGCTGCAAAGCACCCGAAACATCGGAAATTAAAAATAATAATATAATTCAAAAATTTGATTTAATATTAGGTTTCTTACATATGAAATTAGCGTTTTGTCGTATTGACCACTTGATATGAAATGTCTCATTTTTGGTTAAGAATTCCAAATTCAAATTTATAAATTCATTTAGCTGGTACATTTGAGTTTTGAAAACAGCCATTCAGTTGTTTTTCCTCATTATTTTATTCTTTGGCGTCGCTTATTACCGCACAATAGAAAACATGAAATAACGGTATATTTACGAGTAAGAGTTCTACCGTGGCACCAGTGCTGCAGAAACAGCTGAAGGATTAATGATGTACGGCGCTGGTGTCGCAAAAGAAAGCACGGTACGTTTTGGTTTCAACGTTTTCGTTCTGGAAATTTCGACCTTCAGAACCAACCCCGTGGACGGCCGCAGACCAAAGTGGAAAATGAAGAATTAAAGGCTATTTTGAAGCGGATCCATCACAAAGCACTTCAGAGATAGCTGCAGGCTTCGGGGTAAGTGATAAAACTGTATTAATCCACTTGAAGCAAATCGAAAGTAAAAACTTGAACGATGGGTACCTCATGAATTGAGTGAATCGGAAACGCTCGTCGCAATGGCTGAACCCTGGAGACTCAGGCAAATCCTGCGCTAAACGAAAATTGACTCAGAAAGTTACTTGTGTTTGGTGGACTAACGCCGGTGTCGTTCACTACAGCTTTCTAAAATCTGGCCAAACGATTACGGCAGATATCTATTGTCAGCATATTGCTGAAGGAAGAACTAGCTGCTAAACAACCGAGATTGGTCAATCGCTCTAGGCCACTGCTGCTTCACGACAACGCAAGACCACACACTGCACAACAAACAACCACTAAGTTAGATGAGCTACAATTGGAATGTCTGCGACATCCACCGTACTCCCCGGACCTTGCTCCAACAGATTACCATTTTTTCCGGAATTTGGACAACATCTTACAAAAAAAAATTCAACTGCGATGCGGCATTCAAATTGTTTTTTGGCGGATTCAAAGAGTTTATTGATTCTCGCCCCCATGGTTTTTTTAGTAAAGGGATCAATGAACTACCTATGAGATGGAAAAAGTGCATAGATAACAACGGTGCATACTTTGATTAATTAAATATATTTTACAAAAAAAAAAATTGACTTTATATTCCTCCGTACAAAACGCCAATTTCATATGTAAGGACCTAATATAAGATACTATCATAATACAAATACTAAGGAAGGAATATTTAATAAAGTAGTGAGTACATTTATGTAAATTTTAAAGATGTAAAATATATAAATCTTCATATTTTGATTATAATTGCAAATTTTTTTCATCATGTTATTAAATTATTAAGCATTAGTCCTAATTTTAAGATTTTTTTTTAAATATGCAGGCTGAAGAATGATAGCAAAATATATAAATCGAAAGACTCGCCACTTGAGAATCTATATTATTGATAATAATTCATTATTTGTTTTGTTTTCACTGAGCTTACCGTTGCCTGTCAAAGTCGACTGCTGACATAGGTTTTCCCTAAAGATTGCCCAATAAGGGGGATATTTGCCATAGTTACCACGCTTAGAAGGAAGACGCTAGTCCCGTAGTACCTGATATTTTTACACCGCCACTACAAGGTAAAGGTACATTGGTAATTTTACGATGGCGTTAAATGGATTTAAACAAAGAACACGTGTCGATTATAAAACAATAACGCCCCTGACGGTAATCAGCACTGCGCACACACAGCTAATACAACAAGTCAATAATCCATTTATGGAGATTATCTCTGTGAATGCAAATAAAACAGAATTGAAAGAAATCTAATTCTAAATTCAAACTATCAACAAACTTTAAAATAAGGGACCGAAAACTTAACTTGAAGACTTAACGTATTAAAAAAAAATCTATTCATAATACAATTTTTAGTGTTTTGGACTCACTCACAATCCATTCATTACCGCCCCTTTCTTCCTGCGAGTGTTATTAGAGTAGACATGAGAGGACCTTGCCTAATAATGATTTAGTTATTTAAGTAACCTTAGTCATTGTTTAAAACAGACAATGTCATACCTTTCAAGTAACGACATCGCAATACACAAGACAAATGTATCAAGCACAATGGTTAATCAGAAATCAAACAAAAACCCGAATACGTAAAAAGTCTACCGAAAAGAGAAAAATTATAATTTTATACTCTATGTCACTTCCACAACTAAGACGAATATAACGACAACTCTAACTTTAGGCACAGTTTAAAGATCTATCATTAAACTGCGCTTTAGGCTACAGAGCGTGCCAAAGAAATAAACATACATACACTCGAACAACATTACCCTGCTTTTGGGGCAGTCGAGTAAAAATATAACCGTATAACTATTGACATATAGGAATTTAAAATTAAGAATTGCATCCATTAATGTGTCTCCTTAATATCACAATAATCGATACAAAAACAAAATAATGCTTCAAACTGTTTTAACGTTATAAACTTGTATGACAACCGTTGTCAGATCTTTTCAGATCGGCCTTTGAAAAGCTACCATCTAAAAGGTGTTGCGCGGGTGACTCCGCTGAACTAGGCGTCATGTCATAGTGTTTAGCCCCAGCTGACGACAGGTTGAACTTGAACACGTCGCCGGTAGACCTTCGTTCGTTCTTCGAGCGATATGTGATACGTTCTATTTCACTAGCACACGCATTATAATATACATTAGTGACTAGCATTTATGAGCCTTAAGATACGATTAAGTCTAAAATTTTAATGTGACAGGAAATTGTCAAGATAGTTTAATATTGATAAATAGTATATTGAAACATTTATAACATTAAACATTTGGAAAGATATGACCGTCTAAAGACGTGTTTTCAGAATAAAAAGTGAAATTTAATAACGAATCTGTTATTTATATAAGTGTAATAAATTAAGTATTCACGGCTTTTGGGGCATTTTCCTCGATTTTTCATATTCCACGGGAAGGTGATGTTATACAATTAACTTTGGGCGCAATAGCCTTATAGTTTCACCTTAACATCTGCTAGCTGACATTAAAAACAAACAAACAAATTTAACTAATACGTAAATAATGACGTTGTTCATAAAAATCCCTAAAGCACGTTTGTAATTTTTCATGACCTAAACGCTCACATGAGTGGCATTTTCTTTAATAATTGTATTCATTCTAGGTTTTAGTAAAGAATTTCAAAGATTTCACGGTTAAAATTTAACATTGTTAAACTAAAACATCAGAATAAATGAAAATTATTTCGAATTTTGTAAAAGGGTTTCGCAACTATGTGTTTTATTAATTAATACTAGTGTCCGACCGAAACAAGATTTTCAACCGAAACCGAAACTTATTTAGACATGTAATTTTTTTATTGTATACTGAAATCTGGTATATTTTTTACACATATACAGATAGGTAATACATATTAATGAAAAATAGTAATTGTAGTAGTCATGTAGCAATTTATTTATTTATTTATTTTGAAGTAAAAATTAAACAATTTAATATTAAGAAATACTTTTTTTTAGTAAATTTTGTCAAAAATCAACACTTACACATAAAAAGTTACTCGCTAATTTCTCAATTTAGTACATACCACCATATTCTCATATATTTTGTTGTGTTCACAATATTGTTTAAACTAATATATTAAACAATGAAATCTTCATTTAAGCATTAACCAAAAATAATTATTAGTCTCAACAAAGATTATATTTTTACGAGCGAGTAACACACACGAGTCACGAACTCATCCGAACGACGCACGATAATATACGAATACTGAGTTTCGGCGCCGCCGAAGATTCGGCAGATTTTTTGCCGAAACCGAAACTAGATTTTTTTGCCGAAAATCCGAAACCGAATCTTCGGTTGGTCACTAATTAATACCATGCTGGATTATAACTGGACCTGGTCGACGCACATTTCATGCACACGAATTTGGCGTGATCCACCCACCCTTCAGCTTTAGGTTGTAAGTTTCAATTTCCAATTAATTTGTTTAAATTGTATTTTAATACATGTATTATTTCAATCATACTTCTTATATTTCCATTACTAAGGTACGTGAGAGTAATATGGTCACCTAAGCTTCGCCACCCTATAAAACCAATACTATAATAGGAAGAGGACAGAGACAAAACACAAAGTTGTACACTATAACTAATATATTTAAAAAATACCAAACAAACTTTGGCAATAATTAAGAACACTTCGAAAAATCAACTTCATCATCATCATCATCATTACAGCCCTTCAAAAGTCAACTGCTGAACATAGGCCTCCCCCAAGGAATGCCACAAAGCACGGTCCTGAGCCACCTGCATCCATCGACTTCCTGCATGTCTTACCAGGTCGCCCTACACTTCGCCTACCGGTACGAGGCTGCCACTCGAGAACCTTTATTCCCCCATCGGTTGTCGGTTCTTCGAGCTATATGGCCGGCCCATTGCCACTTCAGCTTACTAATCCGTTGGGCTATGTCGGTTACTCTGGTTCTACTGCGGATATCCTCATTTCTAAGTTTATCACGCAGAGAAACTCCGAGCATAGCCCTCTCCATAGCTCGCTGAGCGACCTTGAGCGTCCTCTAACGGCCAGCAGTGAAGGACCACGTCTCAGATCCATAAGTCATCACTGGCAACACGCACTGGTTGTACAATCTAGTTTTCAGGTTTCGAGGTATACCTGACGAGAAGATGTGTCGTAATTTCCCGAACGCTGCCCAGCCGAGTTGAAACCGTCGATTGACCTCTCGGTCGAAGTTAGACTTACCTAGTCGGACTTTTTGTCCCAGGTAAACATACTCGTCAACAACTTCGAACTTAGTGCTCCCAACAACTACTGGCATAGGTGTGACATGGACATTAAACATGATTTTTGTTTTATCCATGTTCATCTTAAGACCTATCCGTTGGGAGACACTATTGAGGTCATTGAGCATAGTGCTTAGGTCCTCCAGCGATTCTGCCATAAGGACTATATCGTCGGCAAATCGAAGGTGAGTGATGTACTCGCCATTGATTTTAATACCGTATCCTTTCCAGTCCAGTAGCTTGAAAACGTCTTCCAATGCAGCGGAGAAGAGTTTCGGGGACATAACGTCACCCTATCTTACACCTCTCAGCAGTTGGATACGTTTCGTACTCTGGTTCTGTACTCGGATAGCCATCGTAGCCCTACTGTACAAACACTTCAGCACTTCGATATACCGACAGTCAACTTGGCACCGCTGAAGGGACTGCAGCACCGCCAAAATTTCGACGGAATCAAAGGCTTTCTCATAGTCCACATACGCAAGGCAAAGTGGCAGATTGTACTCTCCTGTCTTCTGTACAATTTGCCGAAGGGTGTGTATGTGGTCCATGGTACTAAAGCCTCTTCGGAAACCGGCTTGTTCGGGAGGCTGGAAGTTGTCGAGTCTGCGTGCGAGACGATTCGTAATGACTCTCGAAAACAGCACGTAGACGCGGCTCAGAAGAGAAATCGGTCTGTAGTTTTTCAAGAGAGCGTTGTCGCCTTTCTTGAAGAACAAGACCACCGCACTTCTGCTCCACGCCTCCGGACTAGTGCCACCATGGAGGACGGAATTAAAGAGCTTCTGAAGGACCTCAAGTACCGGTTTTCCACCCGCTTTCAGAAGCTCCGCTGTAATTCCATCCTCACCTGGGGCCTTGCCGTTTTTAAAGTGCTGGAGAGCCATTCTAATCTCGCTCAGACTGACGTTCGGGATATCTTCGGAGTAGTGTCGGATAAGACTTGCTCTTGGATCGTTACTCACACTTGCGTGTGGCTCCAACAATGACGTGTACAGCTGCCCATAGAAACTCAACACTCAAAATCTCAGGTGGCCCGGAAACGATGCTGCCACACTCGGTCTCTGGCAAAGACTTTAGAGCCTTGGTTCCGCTCGATCTCTTCTTCAATACCAGCTGTATTGTAGTTGCGTAAGTCCCGCCGCATGCATTTGGAGATCTGTCTATTCAGTTGCCTGTATGCTGTCAAATCTTGCAGCTTCATTTCCCGAAATCGACTTAAAAAACTAACTGCACTACACAATACTAAAATCGACTAAAATATTTACTATAATGTCAACCGTCGAAATGGCGTCGATAAAGCAGCGCCCTTTTGACGCTTTATTATTTAATTGGTGATGAAGAGCTATCGTATCACGTCATGTATGCAAACTAAGCTGTAGTTTTGGAGTTATAAGAAAGTGACCATATTAACCGGATGACCATATTACCCTCAGGTACTATAGTTTAATTAGTTGGCCCGGCACACGTCGTTCTGCCCTTTCTAAATATAAAATTTGTTTAAAAACGACCACTACGGTATCTATCGGATCCAGGTTATGTTATTTTCTTTTTTGGCACTAAGCAAACATTTTATTGTACCTAAATATATAATAACATAACTACCGCGCGACCTATCGCATTTGGATTTATGTTTAGTTATAAACAAAATTAATCGGTCAAGTCGTTCAGAAGTTACATGAGAACTCACAAACGCACAAAATTTTTATGTATTTATATCATAATATGCTTACAGTTTGATAAGAGGAATATAACTACGCGAAAAGAAAATACAGAAATGCCGAAATCAGAATGATTAATTCATGACACTTGAACCGGAAAATAAAATAATAAGCAGGTGCAATACAACTTCCGAGGGTCAGTCAGCGGTATATCCAATAAGGGCGATAACAGACGACAGGTAATCGGTGACTACTCTAACACACATGCATGTTCACGCGTCAATGTTATGTTAAATGCTTCTGTATTATAAATGTTTTCAAAACACCTTTCGTAGTAATTTCGAAAGTTATTTTTATAACGGGTCCACAATATATTTACATATAATGATTTTATTAAAATGTGGTTACACGTACTAGACTTTGCACGGAGTACAAAAAATATTTGTGTTTTGTGAATAATAAAATATTGCCCTAACTACCAGACTGCTAAGTAACAGTTTTGTGATTAGCTAACGCTTATTTCGGTTAGTGTGAGGATTTAAGTTAACGTGATGGTGTCAACGTTCAATTGACACGCACGTCACACGACAGTCGACGAATAACAAACACCGGAACGTTCACTTTCGATAGGTCATCAGCATTAGAATTTGATGTTACGTATGAATATATTCCTCGAAAACCGGATAGTAAACATTTTCTAATTCGTAATAAAAAAAAACATAGTATGCTTATACGTTACTACTTAGCTTTAAATTTTTACTCGGCATTAATTAGCGTAAGTAACTTTAGTCTCCCACAAAATATAAATATACCTACCGTTAATGTTTTATTATTGTTCTTATAAATAAAATAAAATAAAAATAGTAAAAATTGGTGGTGATTAAATAATTAATGACATTGGTTAGGAGTGACCGGAACGTGTAGTGTCGGCGTAAGAATATCCCGTAGGTGTGGTAAGAGGCGAAAAAGGGGAACAAACCAGGAGATAAGCAGCAGTGTCTTCTTAACAACAATTAACAAATAAAATACGACGATTGCCAACCGTGGCAACTATTGCAAGTATCCTCCTATCAAGCAATCTGTAGCGGAGGCCTGTGTTCAGCGATGGACTTTTGATGGGCTGTAACACGTAGGGAGTGACATGGAAAAAATAATGTTTTATCGCTATGAAACCGCACGGGGAATAGAGTAATTTGTTTCGCCCAATATTACAAACACGTTTGTCAATATTTTTGAATAACAATACTCGTGGTACCTCATCTGTAAGTAGGCAGAGATTACGTAGTATTTGTAACTCCTTAAGACGGACAGTCGACCCGTTAAGGTAATTGTACAAATACGGTTAACTGAAAGCACGATGAAGGTAAAATCATTAAATTGCATCGCGGTCAACGTTCAAGCGAATACGGTATTCAAACAACGGTACTTTACATTTAGATATACACAACACGCATTGAATCATCTTTTCGCGATTCACCGTCTACCGTATTTCCCGGCGTTGCGGCGTGATTTTACTTTCCGTTGTCTTCGTTTGTGTAACAGACAACAGTGAGTAGTTCACAGTTGAGTGATTAAAGGTGACATGACCTAATAAAGCAGAGCAATATGACCGGTAAGGAAATCGACGCAATGGACAATGTGTGCAGGAGGTCGTTGAGTTAGCGGCAAAATCGCCAGCGAGAGTGGAACGCCGGTACAATGACCATAATCGAACGTTCTCTGTGCAGCGGTCGGTTATGAAAATGAGCCGCACTCTTACAATGCGACTTTACTATAAATGCGGCCCGGTCAAGGAGATATTGCTTTACAAAAAATATCCACGCAGATTATTAGCCTTGACTGATAAACCTAGCCAGAAAAGAAATTCGACCAACAATCGTTATTACTAAAACCGCCTTTTAATTTGTCTTAAGTCTGGTAGGTTAAATATTTTTTTTAATTAAAATTTTTTTTAATAATAATTAAAATTAAAGATATTTTAATTAAAAATATCTTAAATTTTTGCAGGGCGTGCAGTTTTCCTTTTTGATAGGATTTTCATTCTAATAATGATTTCTTATATTTACGCGAATACTACGCATTAAATAAAACTAATTTTACAGCTTTTATCGTGTTTAATTCGATTTACATTCTGTTAAGGTTTAGTTATACGGACGCTATAGACTAAGAAGTTAACAGAAATTTTTAGATGGCTCGAGGTAAATTACTTCAAAATATAACGAAATCTTTTTGGTATATTTTAAAAATTGCATACTCAACTTAAAAGTGACTTTATGAATCAAGGGATACTTTTCTTCAGACGAAGCATTAAAGTCGTACAAGCCTTTAATTTATTTTACCTACCTAATCCTTAATTTTTAAGTGTTATAAAATAAAATATTAAAAGAATAATAATTAAATAAAAGTGTTTCCAAGTTAATTGTCCCAAAAACTACTCTGAGGAAACAGCGGTAGTGTTCAAATTGTATACAATTTATATATTATGTATATAGCTTTAGCTTAAATAATGATCGCTTGAGTTAAATCTGTATCGTGGCGAGGCACTATTACATCAGACAAGGCGCCTCAACACTCGGTATCACGCACACGTGCAGTCGGGACCGGACCGACGCGCGGTGAAAGTTGACCAGCCGCTAACCGCAGCATTTGACATTTTGTCAAACGACCAAACAGGCGAAGCAGACATTACTGCTCGACAAAGGAATCACCTTTGAAGTACAACAATTTAAAAGTATAATCAGCTTGGTATTATAGAAACGGTACCTATTATATGAGGCAAATTTTTTAAGCGCTGAAAGAAGCATGACTATCACATTGCGAGGAATAAAATTAAATTTGATGTCTGTCTGATACTTCAAAATATTTTCATTTTAAATACTAGAGACTGACACATTTTGTTAGTACTGCAATGTTTAAAACGTCTAAGTTACAAGTGTTCGTGGGATGAAAATATTTCAATAATAAAATTCTGTTGTATGGAAACAGGTAAAATTTATAATCATAAAAATTAACCAATCCAGCAAGGGGAGTTAATAAACCATAAAAGGAGTTCGTGACAATTAGCAATTTAGACGTTTAATTAATTAAGTAATCAGAAGAAATAAAAAAAATTAAAAGAAAATAAAAATAGTTTTCATATATTATAGGTACACTTTACTCCTTAAAGTCTTATAAAAGACAATACTTTTTAGATGTCGGCCTCGTGGTGCTAATGGCATCGTAAATAATCCATTACTTCATTTCGTCCTGTGACACCCAAGAGTTAGAAACGACTATGGGAAATGCTAGAGTGATCTCACGACCTATAGATGATGGCAATAATATATTTCGAATTTGCTATTATAGACAAGCCGGCGTCAAGAACCAGTGTTAAGGGTGCGAGAAATCTAGTATTGCCATCGCCAATCCGCCTGACAAACGTGGCGATTACCATAATTTTTTTCTATACCGGGAGAGCGCCCATGTCCACAGCTACGAATTTTTCGGGCTCAGACATTATTTTACGTCGTGAAATATAGTCACCTCAGTTTTTTTTACAAAGAATTTCGCTATTCACTATTAATTATGAAGGTAACGCGAAGCTGAAGATACAACTATAATTATTAAATATTTTACAATAGCGTAGGCGATCGATAAAACAAATCTGATGTGTAAAAGAATGAACGATACTGTTAATGTAGTATTTATTAGGTATAGTTTAGCGCTTCCGAGACCTACGCACACTAACACAATGTGTATGTGCACGGCTAACAACAACCAAAGTCAAAACTTCATCGTGAAATAGAATAACTATAGTCATTTTTATGTGTAGTGGATAAACTAAAGGAATATGCCCATTTGATATTTTGGCCCAATGGCGTCCATGATTGAAACTTGCCATAGGCATTAGGGTTAAAATAATAGATTAAGGGAACAATAATAATTATTTTTTACCTAAAACTCGGTCCATTTTTATACAAGATCGAAGTTAATAAAATATTACAACAATTATAGATTTGTTGTCTTATAACATGTATTTAAATATATGTTAAGCATGTCGTCTAGAAAACGAGCTGGCAGATAAATATTAGACTGAAACCTTGGCCAACCCAAAAAAACACGAATGTTTATCAAATGGGTGCATTAATAGCTTACTGTCCTCCCATAGGTTATACAATTTACAGCAAAATTATATAGTATTCATTACAATCCAGTTTCGTTATTATTGTTAAGAAATCGAAGTCGTGAGTAAATAAAGCATAATTATCGAGGAAAACAACAACAACAAACATAAAAACGTACTTTTATATTGTATAATGTCAATTCATTTTTAAGAATTTAAAGACAAAGGGGCAAAGGGATCTTGTGCCCATACAGTCTAGTCAGACTATTTTATTTATATTTTAAAGGAAAAGAACATTACAGTAGCGAAAATCTTTCCAGAGATTGCGATTGCTGATTGCAATATTTTAATTATTAATTAAGACCCTTTTCTGTATTTACTTCATTAATGGAACAACTATGGCCAAGAATGGCATACCTTTCCAATCTAGTTAAAAAGTGAGCCGTCTGACTGTCATCTTTATAATAAGTATAATTTTACTCATAATAACGCTTTTTTCTTACAACTTTTTTCAAAACGTGTGTACGTTTCCTTTAGGAAGCATATTTTATAAAAAATATTCCAAATTAATTTCTTAAACTCATGCCGGCGAATATTATAAAATACACGACGCAGAATCTAGCTTTATGTCGAAACAAAGCAGCAGGCAAGGAACTAAAGGGGCACTTTTCGAAACAAATATGACGGCGATTTCTGAGCGTCGTTTCCTGCTAATAAAAAATCGAAGGTTTGTAAAGTGAAAATAGTTGTATCGGTGAGAAAGTCAAAAAAGCGTATTATGGAATCACTTTCTCTTCCTTCATACGTCTAGTCATATACGATAATTTCAGTCCTTTGGACGTACGGACAATAACATAAATAATATAATATACGTAACAAGAAAAAATAATTAGTGCGAGTGTTGGCATTCATTGCTTGTGCAGAAGACTTGCTCAGACAAATATGTAAAATAAAAGACAATAAACTCCGAATTACGTCACAATGGTAACCTGGTTGACAAATCCTAAACTGGCGTATAAACCAGGACGAGACCTTGAAACATTCACTAAATGCTATCGAGACGAATCTTTTAAGTCGAAGTTGCGCGGTACGCCCACCTCATTTGTTGAATATTTGCTTGTTTTGTTAGAGAATTTGTAGATATGCATAAATGTGAATACGATAGAAAACAAAGCAGCGACCTGTAATATGTTTTAAAAACTTTGTTATTGTTACACCGAAATTTTTTGAACGTGTATTTTCTATAACTTTCATGTCGTGTACTCGTTTACTTATCCAAGACGCGATAATGAGTGAAGAATATTAAGCAATTTACAACAGGATGGAATAAAGCTCGGTGGTGAGTCATGGTAGGTTGTGCAACGACTTTTGCACAACCAGTCGCCAGACCCCTGACCGCCGCTGTCATAGAACGCATAATAATTCAGGTAAATAGGCTCGGTGAGGTGACAATAATTGGATTTATAGACACGTCAGGGGCGTACCGATCTAAGATTAATGCCTCGACACAAATACACAAAATCGCTCGTTGATTATGTGCTTAGTTAGAATATATACACACACAAACGAGATTTTTTTTAAATTAGTATTTGTATCAAATTAATGGTGTTTAAATATTTTTTGACCTTTTCATATGAATAAAAGATTGAAAGGGACAAGTAATAGCTGAGAAAAGCGATCAGATATACAGATTTTAAAATTACGAAAGTGCGATTGCGTTGCACTCTAGACCGACCGGTAGCGCAAGTCGATGTACTCGAGGCACGGACAGCGCACAGCGCACAGCAGGCTTAGCTTTTTCTATTTTTATGCGATCGAGATACGCGGCTTCGGATCTATTTAGTGGACTTGGTATTTATTTAATGGCTTTACATTCGTACGGCGCTCTGGACAAACTAAGGAAACGTCTATGGATGTATAATTGTAGGTGGGGGATATGGGTATGTTAGTACGTGCGGTATCAGGTAACTACATACGATACGCTCCACTCGTGTTCCCGCATGCTTTTTTGGAAAGCGGCAGACTTGGGCGTCCAGGAGTCGACGCCGAGGTAGAGGGCTGGCAGCTCTGCGACCTTAACTTCGAGGCGCTCGGCGAGCCTCTGTTCCACAATCGCTTTGGACCCGCTTGTCAGGCGCTGCTGTTCCTTCCCGCTGCGCCGCTCCACCCCAACGTAGCCGTTCTTCTCACCGTTGCAAGCCGTCACGCTTTTTGGACCATCTGTGCTGAACATTTTACTCGTAACGGTGTCCGTTTTACCGTAACTTTTATATTGCACCGATTCTGTTCCGTTCGCTGTTCGCGAATACTTCAAAGAATCATAAGTGCTGCCGTTCAGGCTGCTGTATTCGATGTTGTTTAGGTTAATGTCTCTGTCGACGCGCTTAGACGTCGCTTCGTACCCATTTCGTTTGCTGTACCGCTCCTCTTGGCTTTGCTTAAGAAAGTTATCTTCAAAACTAGTTTTACATTTAGGTACGTTTTTTAAGTAATCGCTATAGTTCAAATCGTTATTGTGTAATCCCTTATCACAGCCTTTTTTTAGTGTTTCCTGTATGTCTATTCCGATTCCAGTAGACCGGCTGTAGCTTAGACTGGCAGGTTGTCCACTTTCGCCTCGTAAGTCTTTTTCCCGTTCCGATTCCTTGATTTCGAATTCGTGTTTGACAAGTGCGACACGTGAAACTTCTTCGCTGTTTTTGATTTGTGATTTGAGAGCGAAGTCTGCTGTCGCTATGCCAACCCTACTCTGTTCGCTGGGAACAGTCCAAGTATCATGTTTTCTCTTGTCGCTACTTTTCGACGACCACGCTTTAGCAAGAGCGGCCTTTAGCGCCTCCCGCCGCTCATGAACGCTAACCCTCGGATACTCGTGTATAGGCACGATGGCGGGAGCGTATAACGTAGATCGTGGGGTCGCTCGTGTTATACGGAAACTTCTGAACTCCCTGTTGAACTCCGAATTTAGAGAATAAGCCGGTATTCTCGAAGTCACCATTTTGAGATCAAAATTTCCACTAATGTTAAAATACTAAACTTAGTTTGTTCACGATAGTTCTCTTATTAGCACCGAGTACACTGAACACATATCGACTCTACCTGAAATGAAATATGGATATCTCTGTGGAAACGTGTTGAACTGGGATAGGTAAACGCAGATTAGGGTGCACATAGCGTTGCGTTGGGGGTTCGGAGGTCGAGCCGGTGCAGTGCGTGCACGAGGATGCGCCTGTGGGCCGCGACCTTCGCGGTGGGCGGCGGCGTGGCGCGCCGCGGCGGGACGACGCACTGGTCAACGAACCGCCCCGTCCGCTCCCACTCGCAGCTTGCATAACGCATTCGCGATCCGCTGTCTACCTCATCTCTTATGCAGTTATGTTACCTATCGCGTGAATCGTATGTATACATTGTATGCGTCGGAAACGATGGCGGCTTCGCTTTAATATTCATGAACTGTGACCGCGAACAGACGAATTTATTAACCTATAGATAACGATAAGACGTCATTCGTATGTTGTTGACTCGTAATGTGGAGCAGTTACGCCTTATAAGTGCAACAAGTGTCGCCTTGATGGCGTCCCTAATATGGCCTCCGGTTGCCATATGGCCCACGACCGACACATCCTCGGCTGGTCGGCCCTCTCCTTAACAAACGCACTATCGATGTATAAACACTTATTGTAAACCGACTCTCACAACCAGTTGCTTTTATTTCTTTATATGATATAACAGTCAGTGCCACATGTTAATTTTATTAAGTCGAAGCAGTTGCATATTTCTGCTGAACAAGCTGACATTGAATAAAACATAACATTCGTTGATTTGTAAATCAGCTAGCATTATTTACGTGCGTGCATTGCTTATGCGCTGATGTGTAAGTCAGTTGTTTTTAAATATATCGAGATGAGATAACAACACAAGGCGTCGTTTGCAAGCGAATATAATTCAAACACCGTTTATTTAACGTTCAGAACGAGTTTACTATTTAGTTCAACACATTTCCACATTTGTTTCGCATAACGAATAGGTACACTATGTAGAGCGCTTTCCCGATCGCTGCACCGGATAATTACGACTCGGGAAAAAATTTCAACGGTCGTGAAACGCGAGTCTGAATATTGCCTGTTGCGGGGCAGACAATAACGATATTCCAAGTGGAGAGCACCGGAAGCGCGTTGCATACGCTCGTTCGTGCATACCTTCTCGTAGCACGCGCGAGAACTGCGTGCGGTGTGCGTGCACCGCTGCGACTGAACTGACTGAGGCAGGCAACGCACACTCGCCGCCGTGGCCCCACCGCTGCCGCCACCTCTCTCTTGTGGTCCACCACTAGTGACTCTAACTCGGAGCAATACGGCCGGAATCGCAGGAGCACTGACCTTCGATACCGCACCACTTCGAGCAGCCTGCATCAACTAACGTCGCGACCAATACACTAGACCACATCTCGATTCACGACACGGAAATTATCCTTTAAAAGGAATGCAATGGAAACTTATCGGAAACTCACGAAGAACTGTCCTTCGTTAATATAAAATAATTTAAAAATATCTATCGTCTATTAAACGGTTGTTAAAGAAAATTATTTCGCTGGTGTATATTCTCTTAAGGAACAGATAGTGCTGCGATTTATAAAATTTTGTAGAGCGTTCACTAACTCACATGCACGAATTTATTAATTAGTCCGGCGAACGTCCACGCCAACGTAATTGATGTTTATTTTATGCGAGAAATTTGTGAAAGAGAGTTTTGGATTATCACTAGACCTCACCTTAATATGTTATGTTGTGAGCGCATAGAAATACATAGAATAAATACCTGAAACAATGAAACAATAAAAAATTAGCATTTAATAATGAGAGAAATTAAATAAACGGTTGCCAATCGCCAACACCACCACAAAAACCCAAATATCCCAATAGTCGCGGCATGTTAGTAACATATTTGTAACATTTATTTTAAGTTACATAAACACAGGACCTACAAGTCCCTGACCAACCAACCGGGAATATTTTGTCTTATACCTATTTAAACAGAAAACATGCAGATGTAATTTTTTTTAAATTATCGTATGAGAAATTACATTCTACCGTACCGTAACACGTCCCGGTCATATAATCGTACATTAGTGTAACGTGTTGGACGTAATTACATGATAACACCAAAATAAATAAAATGGAAACCTACCGCAACACTGCTTATCTCGATATGACACAGGGCAGCCTCTAAGCAACAATACCTTCTTTGCTTATACTAAAATAATTGTCACAACGGACAGACTACAACACTGATTCATACTATTCATTTTATTAGGTCCTTATATATGAAATTAGCGTTTTGTCGTACTGACCACTTTGATCTGAAATATCACCTCTTTGGTGCTAGCTGGTACATTTGAGTTTTGAAAACAGTCATTCAGTTGTTTTTTCCTCATTATTTTATTATTTGGCGTCGCTTATTACCGCACAATGGAAAACATGACATATCGGTATATTTACGAGTACGAGTTCTACCGTGGCACCAGTGCTGCAGAAACAGCTCGTAGGATTAATGATGTGTACGGCGCTGGTGTCGCAAAAGAAAGCACGGTACGTTTTTGGTTTCAACGTTTTCGTTCTGGAAATTTCGACCTTTAGAACCATCCCCGTGGACGGCCGGAGACCAAAGTGGAAAATGAAGAATTAAAGGCTATTGTGGAAGCGGATCCATCATAAAGCACTTCAGAGATAGCTGCAGGCTTCGGGGTAAGTGATAAAACTGTATTAATCCACTTGAAGCAAATCGGGAAAGTAAAAAAATTGAACGATGGGTACCTCATGAATTGAGTGAATCGAACTTGCAAACACGCGTCGACTGCTGTGTTACTTTGCCTAACCGACACAATAATGAAGGGATTTTAAATCGAATCATTACTTGTGATGAAAAGTGGATACTGTACGATAATCGGAAGCGCTCGTCGCAATGGCTGAACCCTGGAGACCCAGCCAAATCCTGCCCTAAACGAAAATTGACTCAGAAAAAGTTACTTGTGAGTGTTTGGTGGACTAGCGCCGGTGTCGTTCACTACAGCTTTCTAAAATCTGGCCAAACGATTACGGCAGATATCTATTGTCAGCATGTCATATTGCTGTAGGAAGAACTAGCTGCTAAACAACCGAGATTGGTCAATCGCTCTAGGCTACTGCTGCTTCACGACAACGCAAGACCACACACTGCACAACAAACAACCACTAAGTTAGATGAGCTACAATTGGAATGTCTGCGACATCCACCGTACTCCCCGGACCTTGCTCTAACAGATTACAATTTTTTCCGGAATTTGGACAACTTCTTACAAGGAAAAAAATTCAACTCTGATGCGGCAGTCCAAACCGCCTTCAAAGAGTTTATTGATTCTCGCCCCCATAGTTTTTTTAGTAAAGGGATCAATGAACTACCTATGAGATGGCAAAAGTGCATAGATAACAACGGTGCATACTTTGATTAATTAAATATATTTTACAAAAAACGCCAATTTCATATGTAAGGACCTAATATTTATACTTAGCACTGAATAATTTATACATAGGTTATTTATCCCATAGATCATTAAAATATGTCTTTGGATTCTTTAGAATTAGCAAACATTTCTAACATAAAAAAAAACCAGATCGATGATAGAGATCTGCGTCTATGGTTCGTGGTGTTTTTGCCAAGGCTGTCCATGAAGGCAAATCGTTAAGACTAATATTTTAAATAATTAATAAAAGTATCTTCATCGGTTGATGGGTGACGATGATGAAATGTGTATTTATGAAAAGTACAATGAATATGGTTTTCTTTTTAATAATAAGTAATATTTGATTGAAACATCTTTATATATAAAAATTACGTGTCACATTGTTTGTCTGCGATGAACTCTTAAACTACTGAACTGATTTCAATGAAATTTTGCAGGCTGTGTGCAATTTGGTCCAACTTGAGAGATAGGATAGTTTTATCCCGATATGTGACCTCAATATTTTTTTATTGCGAAGGATTTTTTATAGAAGGGTCGTCGGAAAGGGTAGAACAACGTCTGCCTGGCCAGTTAGTAATACTATAAAAAATATAGATGTCAATTTGTTGCATCAGTTTCTTATTAAACTCTAGAATTTGAAAACGATCAATCTATGTATTTTAATTCTTATTTAAACACACTCAACAATAAATTTGTTACTAGCAAGACATGTAGGGTTCTTAACAACATAGGCAATTTATCATCATTCCCATCATCATTATACCCCTACAAGGCCCCTGCTAAATAGCATAGTTCCCCAAGAAATGCCACTAACGGCCCTGACTTAGGTTCCATAATATGTAGACTGTTGCATGAAGGTCATGTCCAGATGTTCTGTTGACGAGCTGATCACGATGCATTTTGCTTTAATTATTTTATGGTTAAACATTAGCTTAGTGAGACTATGATTATGATAATAATATTGTCTCCGAACCGAGTATCGGTTACGACAGTAACTCCCAATCTGCGCAGGACAGGATTATAGTGCACAAGTGTGTGCGCTGTCTATTCTCTTACTCTTGTAATCCAATGGGACGGTAACCAGCCAAGACCGGAGACAGATCCGGCTTAGTACCAACGCCTTTACGTGCTTTTCAAGGCACACGGGTGAAACACCGTCAATTTCCTGACTTAGAGCTGCTACTGAGAATTTCTTGAAGGAAAAACCCAATAAATGACTCGGGACATGCACATGATCAACAGTCGTGGTTACGACCACCAGACCAACTTGGCAATCAACGTTATGATAACCACAAGTATTAACTGCAAAAGTGACAGTTTTACTAACACAATTTTATTTTGCCAATTATTATTTTAATAATATTTAAAAAAACGCGCAGCTACCATTTAACGTATAAAAGTTCTCAATATCAGTAACAATAAACAAACCGTCGCGTCGCGTCGATTAAAAAAATCAAAGACGAGAGAAAGTTGACGAGAGGTAATATCGAATACAAATTAAATTAAGAGCCGGTTGGAACTTGAAACATAAATTATTCGCCTACGTGTCGTTACCGAGAAATGTAGAAGTTTAATACTTTTGGACGTTGGAGGCATTTCATTGTCCGACCGCAAATTAACCAAATAGCGATTTAGAAATTATCGTGGTTTCACAATGTAAGTCAGTTCGTTAATAAATTTCAGCCAATTATTTTGCTCCTTTTTTGGTTAGAAAATCGCCCGGCTAAGTGCCACCGTCTTACCTATTTCCACTGTTAAGCATTGCACCTAAAAATTGTGTTCCGTTTAGAAGAGTAAAGAAATACAGTATAATAAAAAGCGTTCTTAGTCCTCAGAGGTGCCTAGGTTTCTAGAGCATTGTTTGTCTGATGTTGGCTCCATATATCCATAAGCTTCAGTAACCAATAACTATCAGGTGGACTGTAAACTCCTTTATCATTCTTATGCAATAAAAAATTGTTAGATAAGGACTTCCTCCAAAAATCGATATTCCGGATTTTATTTATAGAATAAGAATGATAAACGAGCACAAGGCCGACCTGTTGTTAAGTGGATGCTGTAGCCCCTACGTCTATCCTCGATTAAGAATCAAAATGCAGATGCGTTGTCACCCCAGAGGGCTAAGATGGATTCTTAGCGTTTCCAGTAAAAAGGGTCTGGTTCTCCACATTCACCTTACAATATTTTGGAAGCGTGGTCCTTCACCGGTCGAGCTGACTCATTCCAAAGATAGCCAATAGAATATTTTATTAACTTATTGCTAATCATAATTAAACAACAAATTTATTAACTTTCTTATATTTTTAGGAATTGCAAAGGAAATAAATAGCAACATTGATTCTCTCACATTATAGTCTTTGCGTTGTAGCATGGTGCGTACTCACGCCTATGAAGTTTCGTATTTTTTTAGATAAACTGTCATACAGATATTGTTGTACTTCATGGATGGATACCGCCCACTTACGATAGTGATGTGCCACGCTTAACTATGCCATGCCATAACTTACAACCACAGACTATCAAAAATCGGGTTTGAAATAAATCGATTATATAAAAATCACGTAAATATGTATTGGAATTGGAACTAATCGTTCAACAAATTCTGATTTACGGAAAAAAACGCACATAGACGAATATGCAGTGCTTCCGATGCATGGATGATAAATTATTCGTTGGTCAGCTCAGGCAAAAAATAATAATTATAAAGCAAATTGCGCATTGTGTCAAAAAAACTTTATCATAACTCATGGCGGCCGAAATATCTACAAAAACCCTTTTTTTTTTTAATTCATTACATTTATATACGAAATTCTCGATTATTTTTCCTTTCGTCCCGATATTTGGCCCATTGGACCTGGCAACACTAATACATATAGCGAAAGGCGCTAGCACTCGTACCTTGAAAAGCTGCCGGTGCAGTCAACGCCGTACTGAAAATTACAGATGCTGGCAGCCATTTTATTTGTTTGAATGTGAATATGAATGTTGCAATCAACATGAAATAGAAGATGATTTTCCATATATTGAAGTGTCTGTTTGTAATATCAAAATAACAGCCTTTTACTAAATACATATGAAAGTATATACGGTATTTATAACAAAAAGACAAAAATAATTTTTAAAATGTTTGTCTGTCTGTCTGTTTGCTCCGGTTTATAGCTGGCACTGGCAGATAGCTGATGTTATAAGGAGTAACACAGGCTACTTTTATTTTAGAAAAAGAATTAGGATTCAGCGCACAAAAAATAAAACCCATGAATTCCAATCGTAATAAATACCATGCGGGCGAGGTCCGGGAACAGCTATTATGTAACTATTATGTCATAATTTGTATTAAACTTTAACTTAATTTTACATGCATTGTAGTTTATAAAGAAATATATGTTTCAGTTTTAATTTTTATATCGATAGCTAATCGATAATTTTTGCTTTGCTTTGTGTATCGTTAATCGCCTTTTTTAAATCGATTTAACATTGTTCCATCTCTAGACACGGCAAATTGTATGCTGTCACCCGCACCACGCCATAACGCAAAGAGTAGGTATATCGCTGAAACAACAGTTCGTTTTTACGCTATATTATAAAAATAGAGACTACTACTTGACAAATATAAGATAAACACGAATACACACAAAAGAGAGCTTTAAGATAAACATATAAACAATGTCAGTTTAACTTTGTTTGCTTACTTGAGTTTGTTTAACCCCAACTTTAAAATACAGCGGCTAGATCTCGGCAGACATGTATAATGATTAGTAAGACATGGCTGGATTAATATTTATTTATGTCTGTGATAAACTTACAGCCGGTTGGGCGCTGTTCACTCAACGGTCATGTATGTCACTGCCAATAATCACCCGCTTGTATGGTTTTCATACCCCCGAGCTAAAAGGCTGCGTTACGCTTGCTTGACCTTTATCGACGATGTAAATAGATCAAAATGATGTATTAATATAAAAATATAAGCGCAAAGAAAAAAGAAAACATAGTTTAATCATAAAGGTAAAAGGTGATTTAGTTTTTAAATGTAGAACAAGTAATGGTAGAGCCAGGGCTTTTGAGTGTCACGTGGTAAAGATAAAGCTCAGTCACTAAACAAGCTTTGGATGGAAGTGTGGATACGAATAGTAATGATAAAATCTGGCATTAGCAAACTGAAGAGGCGAGAGTCTGGTAACATTGGTCGCCGCAGAAATGACTACCGTTGGACAAGACGTATGTATCTTGGAGTGAAAACCGCGGTTAGGCAAACGTTATTTGTGACACCTCTTGACAAAATGGAACGACGACGTGCGCAACGCAGACGGATGCGTGAAACCAAAGATGAACTTAAGTAGCATTCTTAGAAGAGGTCTCTGTCTAGGTTATTAGACCGCCACAGGCAGATGATAATGAGCAACCAATTGTTTATCGTAATTTTAAGAGCTACAGTAAATGCTTTGCGGTGATGATAAACATATACATACATAGCGTCACGCCTGTAATCCTCGAGGTGGTAGGTAGATAAAGCCCAAAGAGGAACAAGCTACTCGGACCACGGACAGCCAAATAAAATATGGGTTTTGATGAAAAATTGTGAAAAAAGTGTTAGGTAACTAGCCAATCGCCTAAATATTCACAAACCTAATATCCCAATAGTCGTCTATTAAGACATGCCAGGCATGTAATACAGTAGGCACATTTTTTCGTTACAAGTCCCATATAAACATATGGATAATGATGGTTTCTTGGATGACTTATATTATTAAAACGTCATTTTTTATAATATTCAACCGGTTCTCTTAGTCTATTTCCTGGGACCGAAAAGACGATCAAATTAATACCGTTTTTCTGTAGTGCCGGTGTAAGAATATCCACTACCACATATCGTCCCGTGAGTGTCGTTAAAAGAACAGAGGAAAACGAACCAGGAGATGGGCAGCAGCGTCTTCTCATTAACAAATAGAAAATAAAAAACTGAGGTTGCCAACCAGAGCGCTAAGACAACTATGGCAAATATTCCCTTTTATAAGGCAATCTAAGGGGAGGCCTATGTTAAACAGTGGGCTCTTATAGGCTGTGGTGGATGATACAATAATATAGCTTATCAAAACAAACAGGAATGGACTCCTACTCCTAGGTATTGAAGAATTTTACATAATAAAAACCGCACTCAAAATTAAAAAGACTTAAGTGTGCAAGCCCAAAAAAGGCCCCCATAAGTAGCATATGTTTCACAAGTATGATCCATGTGGAAGCCATCGTCGCCCTCGTTTAATATTTATTAAATGTTATTAATACTGTAAGAATAAGGTCTAATTTCACTTTAAAACTTTGAAATAAAAAATACAGACGTGTATGATATAATAATGTACAGACATGTACAGACGAAATCATGAACAGAAGAAATCATGTACAGACGGATATAATAAAACCTAACTGGAAACAAATTACTTTTTTCGTGCTGAGAGAATCTGCAACCTAAAAAGATCATGACCGAATCCGTTCTTAATGAATCACTCATTGTCGGACGTCCTTAAAAACCGTTAGGTTGTTTAATTCTAAATACCTTTAAACGTGTTTTTAAACATACACAACATTCCGTAACAACAGCGCAGTTAACCAAAACCCTGCAACAGTTATTAAGGTACAAGGATTTGCGTTTTCGAACATTTTAGTTTTCGTTTTAAATTGGAAACTTGTATGAATGTAGGTTGATTATGAAAAATCGAATATTTTATGGAAATCAAAAGTTGCTAATAAAATCTCTATCTCACACTTTTTTCTAATAGTATTGAAACATAATAACTGTTAGAGAATAACAAAAATAATTATTTTTGTAAGCTTTAGTTTAAGGTGTTAATTAAGTAGTAAAATTTTAACCATTAAATTCTTTTTATTTTTTGAACGCCTTTTATTTAAATATCTTAAGATTTAAATACCACAATATGAAGTAACGGAGTTCGTGTAGTGTGTATGTACGTATCGAAGAAAATTTACTTTATTCTTTTGAGGAAATATCAAGATGTTGTAATAACTGTACTGGAGTGGTAAGCCTTTACCACTTCAGTCTATTCAACCGGTTGAAAGGAAAAAAAAATGGCACCAGAGCGGAGGCGTTAAGCAGCCGACAAACGGCGAGGTCCAATGACCCAAATGGTTCATTACTAGGCCGCAGAGACTAACGAAAGAAAAATCGGTCGGCGCACAAGAGCGCGCCGTTGCTTTATCATCCGACCGAGTAGTTTGTTCGAATTTTGGGGAACAATGCATGGGAACTAGTCTGTAAACGAAAATATGTACTAACTATTTATTTACACAGGTTTCGATTTTTATTCTTAAATACGCTAACAAACACGTTATCCCGAGCAATAACTAGATCGTTAAGGATCAACACTGTAAACTGTATAGATATATGTCTTGCATATAGCCCTGCAGCTAAGCGACTTCATTCGTGAACCACGTTTTGTAATCAGACCGATGAAATTCAAAACAAAATACGGAGGCCAAAACTAGTTTATTATACAATCATTGGCATAAATATGGCTTTAGATAAACCAGTTACAGTTAGACATGTTAAGAAGAGGTTGCTGGATGATCTCGCAGCCAAATAATAAACTGAACAAGATACAAATATCAAAGAAATCGTGTATTGATTGGAATAGTTACTGCGTGGTAAAACAGTGCCCTAAGTGTCCGTGGAAATATATAACCGCTTATTTTTTGTCTTCATATTTAAAGAAAAAAGAACTCCTCCAATAAGTACATATAGATCTATAACCCAATATCGATATTATTTGGGATTCAGAAATGACAACTAAGCCTAACTTAGCTAATTAAGCTAATTAATTATTGCAAGATGCAATGGCGACGGGAGGGCTATGCTCGGAATTTATCAGGGAGATAAAATCCGTCACGAAATAATCCGCTCAAGAACAAGAGAAACTGACATAGCCAGGCGGATCAGTGGGCTGAAGTGGCAGGCCGGCCATATAGCTCGTAAAGCCGACAACTTATAAGTACTAGAAAGACAGTGTTGTGCGACTTCTCACTACATGGAGTGACGATCTGATGAAACACGCAGGTAGTCGATGGATACAGGTGGCTCAGGACTGAACTATGTGGCGATCTATGGGGAGGCCTATGTTCAGCAGTGGACTTGTGATGGTCTGGAGTGATAGTATGACAAGATAGAAAAAGTAAAATTACCAATTTCCTTCACATGTATGTGCAATATTTTCAATAATAATTCACACTTATTCAAAACATTTGGAATCAACACCGTCAGATTATTTCGACCTGTCTGTTGTATTAATTTTCATTTTGTATGTTTCGAAGATAACTTAACGTAAAATTACACGGTAATGATATTGACACGCAAAATCTTCCGCACTAAAAAAGAATGACTGATGAATGTGACACATTTATGTTATAAAAACAAATTCAACATCTATGTACGACAACATACATATATATGTGTATAATTAAATAAACATGCAACTAAAAATATTTTGTAACCTAATCCTTATAAGGATACAAATAAATGGAGGAACTAAGCATTTGTTATCAAAAATAATAAAATATTTAGGTTATAACTAAGTTAAAATCCACTTTCATGACCAGATGTGTTATGATAATTGCATTGTAGAATTATTAAACATTGGCGTAAGCTATATATTTTAAACCTAAAAGAGCTCAAAATTAAAAATACGAGTTCAGAAGAAACGAAATTTATTATAGGTAAAACCGTACTTATTCGTGACTACAAAGTGATCACTTACTAACATCGAATTAAGCCGCCACCGTAAATGGTGTTCTCGGACCTGATCGGGTCAGCACGAGTCAAACGCAATCTAAATAATTTATCAAAATAACAGCCGTATATAGACTTCCTGGAGCTTTGGGATTCCACGCTCCCTTTTTGTAAGCGCTTGTCCATCAAAGATGTTGATAAAAAGTTTATGTTTTTGGCTTGTAGTAATTTATTTCCGTGAGTAGTTAGAGATGTAGAAACAACAAAAATTATCCTGAACATAAATTATGATCAAAGTTATTTGTCACTTTTATAAAAAGCGATGATATATACGAAAATATAAGATTAATTTAAAGTATTATTTCAAAAATATCGAGACTTCTTAAAAACGCAGACGTCGTACGCGTATGTTTATGATGTATGCTGACGATTTTATCAGTAATTATAGTACATTAGTATGAGGCGATGATGTCCGATATTTCAAAATTTAACGCAATAATAAGTAAGTTAAGAGTAACGGTTCACATTAATCATCGAGGTCAAAATCGGTCAAACACCAACAACGCATAACTGAACATTATTCTTGATTGATTCGTCATCTATTCCACCGGTTTTTACAGATTGCTCCGATTTGGGAAGTAATACGGCAATTAGAGGAAATTTTCTATCTGTGGTTTTTTACTGACTACAACTACATAATGAGTCAAGTTTAGAAAGGTTCTAATTGCAGTAGTCATTAATTATATCTGTGGTTTTAAAATTGATGAGCATTTTAACATAAAAGGCTAATTATACAGGACAACTAATTACTTTTTTCCAAGTGAGAGTATCTTAACATAATAAACACCAAAGAGAGCAATAATTAAATCAAGTCAAGTTGCTTATATGGTAATCAGAACGATATTAATGCATATCCATTATAATTCTTTTAAACAAAAAAGAAATAAAGCATAATATAAAAGAGCACTATGGACAACGATATAAGATAAACATATATATTGCGATGTTCTGCCATTTGGCGGTTTTACACAAAATGACTAATTAAATAAAGGTGACAAGCGATCACACAGCCAACCTGACGGTAAGTTGATGCTGTAGCCGAAGACATCTACATTCTCAATCAAAATGCAGATGCGGTGTCAGCCCTCAAGACTAAGATGAAATGCCTCGTATCCAGTAAAAAGGGTCGTCGGTTGTCTACTCTCATCACACGAAACACAGCAACATTAAGCTACTATTTTACCGGCTGCCCCGGTGTAGCCGACCAATTCGTGCTACAACCATAATATACGAGGGGACATTTTAAAGTTCGCGGAATGGGAGGTAAGGAGCGGAAATAAAAATCCAAATTTATTTTTCCTTTTCAATATATTCACCTGCTACCCTAATACATTTTTCGGATCTTTCAATTAACTTATGTATACCCCTCAAAAAAAAATGATTTATCTTTGTCTAAAAATACGCCGAAACTGCTTCCTTCACTTCTTCATCACTTAAAAACTTTTTCCTACGAAGTTCTTTTTTTAAGTTTGGAAATAGATAATAATCACTGGGGGCCAGGTCAGGACTATAGGGTGGTTGTGGCAAAATTTCGAAGCCCACCTTCTGCAGGGCAGCCATCGCAACATGGCACATATGAACAGGCGCGTTGTTTTTTTTTTTTTACTAAGATGGAATGCCTCTTTTCCAGTAAAATGGGTCTCCGGTTCTCTACACTCACCATACGAAACACAGCAGTGTCAAGCTGCCATTTTACGCTGGTATTCTGTGAGAGCGTGGTCCTTCCCCGGTCGAGCCGACCCATTCGTGCTACAACTATACTACTAATATAGCTGCAGCATGGCTCTACCACGTTGTCGTGCAGAAGAAGGATTGCTTTGGTCAATTTTCCCCTTCTTTTCTCCTTTATGGCTTTCTTCAATTGTTCTAGGATTGAAGCGTAGTTATTTCCGGTTATGGAGACTCCTTTATCTTTATAATTAATCAATAGGATTCCTTCTGAGTCCCAAAAGACTGTCGTCATGATTTTCCCAACCGATTGTGCCACCTTAAATTTCTTGGGTGGTGGTGTGCCTTTTTTGTGCCACTGTATTGAGTCTTGTTTGGAGTCAGGTTCATAATGGTGAACCCAAGTTTCGTCACCAGTAACAATTCGAGCCAACACTCCATCTTTGACTTCCATACAGAGGTCCAAAAATTCACGAGAACACTCCACGCGCTGTTGCTTTTGAGGCGGCGTGAGCATTCTAGGCACCCATCTTGCTGACTTTAGTCATGCCAAGATGGTCATGAAGAATTTTGAAAATGGTTGTATCTGATACTCCAACCATTTCTGCGAGCTATTTTTTCTTTAGGCGGGCATCTTCTAATATTAATTTTTCGACTTTATGAATAATTTCCAAAGTGGTCACCTCGTTCGGCCTTCCTGGGCGTGGGTCGTCTTCAAGTGACTCTCTGCCTTGTTTAAAAAGGGTACTTGTAAACCATAGTTTTACTTGGACAAGAGTCTCCGTAAACGGATAACATCTCTTCCAGTATAGTCTGAACTGATTTTCCGCGCTTGGTAAGGAACTTTATAACGCCACGGAACTCGATTTTCTCCATATTTCACAATTTCTTCCCGATTGACTTGTTTAGTTGACGATAACTCACAGACTAATGATCTAATTACAATAAAATCCGGTATTTATACTAATAATGAGTTGCTCAATTAGCACGTAATTCAGCGACGTCCCCACTTATTACCTACCTAACCATTCCGCGAACTTATAAATGCACCCTCGTAGTAGCAGTGTACCACGTATAACTTACATACACATATTTCTTTCAATTGTACCTTGGGCGGGTTTATGGTAGCGAAAAGTTTGCAGCCCTGCCCCGATGCGTATGATGACAGACTTTTACAATAAGCCGTTTGATCCACGCTGTTGATATTATATTATACATAGTTATGTTTAAGATTGCGAACAGTTACAGTCTGGCAAACTCCTAATATTTGCGCCACTTCATTCTAAGTCTTTGGTGTGGCCAGTGCGTAATGAGAAGGTTGTAATCACAAATCAACATATTTTACTCTAAATGTGTGCAAGTCTTATAATTATTGCAATTTATGAACACTTACCCAACATTTTTTAAATGTTTGACACTAAAAAGATTATTAAATTTGACGAATTTTTACGAAAATAAAATAAGATATTCCATTTTTCAAGTGAAAGTATAAGGTATAATATTTAAATTTTTCTCTTTTAGTAGACTTTGTACGCAGTCGCGGTTAATTAGTGTTTTAGTAATCGAGTTTGTTGTTTTACTAAAATCTATTGGAAAAAGATGTTGGTGATATATATATCGACTTGGCAAACATTTTTATAAAAATGCTATCATTTATGGTATGTAAGCAATATAAATCAAGAACTAAACGCTTAAACAAGAAATTACTATTTGATTTTTAGAGGTGATTTATTTAGATTTTAAAACATCATAGAAACCTAAAATTATCCTGACAAACGTAAGTCCGTTTATTACAAAACGCGGTTTATTGATAGTTTCGGGTTTAAAATGTTGTTAAGAGTTTCTCACGTAAGAATTTCCTTAGCCGTGGCGCCAGACTTCCCGAAATTTGATATTTGCTGCCAAATTCCATACTCTACATTTTAGTTCGCATAATATTTCCGCAAGACTTTTTTTTAGACAGATTCTAGTTTAAGTCCGAGACTAATTATAAACTACTTAGGATCGATTTTTCAATCCTCAGATAAAAGCTGTAGGATAAAATAAAACATTAACAAAATAAAAATCACAGTAGTATAAATCAAAGAGTTCAATTGTTTCACTTTTATATTCAGTCTGGTTATAAATTATTGGATGGATAACTTTTATCTGATGATTTAAAAATCAGGCCTTATTTGTAATAAGACTGGTATGTCACAGAGTTAATACTTCTGTGATTAAGAGAACCTCTTACGCTGAAATGTTTGCGCAACCTACAAATAAAAGTATTTTCATTACAAATTTATTCTCTCTTATACCTAAAAACTTTTTTTCAAAGCAAGAGGCCTTCACTGCCTCTTCTCACTCCTTAAATGTTACGTAACTCAAAAAATCTTTGATTTTCAAGTCACATGGTCTAAGCTAGGCTAAGCACGGGCTAAGTAAGTAGGATACCCATGTTTCACGAGCTTCATCTTTTCTAAACACAAACATAGTTTAGAAACTCAAACATTTGTGGCCAGAAGCCCATAACTTTTGTAGCCCATTTAAATTTACATAGTTTAAGTTAACATTCGATCAATTATCATTTTCTTGGAGTAGGTAATTGAGAGAAAAAATATCTATGAATAGTTATAGTCAAATAGGATATCTATAGATTAGAATCAGGAGAGAATCTATCTCCCCCGCACTCCGTTTATCTGTGGGTCTCACTAAAAGGCAACTATGGGAGATACCAGAAAATTTCTAATGGCATCCGATAGACGGCGGTATACGGTATAAAATACCCAGACCAGCAACGGGCAGTGTTAAAGGTTACTGGCTACTGGCTTACTGGACTTACTGACTATCATCAATCCGCCTGCCAAGGGTGATAGTTAAAGCAAATCCTTCCTGGAAAAGCCAATGTTATTAACGGGCTGATGATGAAGGAGAAGAAAATCAGAAGAGTAAATTGTTTTCGTTTAAGTATTATTTTATATTATATTGATAGAATATTAATTCATCTTTTATTTTATATATTAACGTCTATAAAACGTAGTCTTCAGATATTGTTAAGATCAAAATTAGTGTGAGATTTAAAAATGAACGATCTTTTTACGATTTAACAAGCATTAAATAACCATGAAGGGAAAGTTGACGGTTCATACATGCCTCGTCAACTTTATCTTGTCCATGAACAAGAAACTACCTTTAGTCATAAGATTATTAATGTAAGTAAACATAAAATCAACCACGTTCGTAAATTAATTGTGTAAATAATTAATGATATCTTATTTCATCTTAAGTAAGAGATCAGATATGCAGTATGACAACTGTTTACTAGTACGAAGGTCCACTTTATAACTACGTACAATTTCGTAAAAGTACTTTATACTTCTTATGTATCACCATTAAAAACTCTCATTAATTAAACTATTCCTCAAATCAAATTAATCTTTCTAACCAGGAGTAAACAGAAAAAAAGTAATTTCCTCAAATATTTATTTTTGGACGTTAGATTTAGATAGATACATATTTTAATTAAGTACTAGTAGATTTTTATTATACGTAAACGAGCACAGGGAAAATCAGTCCATCGATCTGTATAAAATACTTTCCCACAAAGATATGCCCGTTGCAGCTTCTCGGAACAACAACAAAGATCCTGTACGAGTTTGTGACTCACTAGTGGAGCCTTCGATCCAGACAAAGTGCCAGCATTACTTAAACAAAGACAACAAAATTTATATTTCGTGCTTCACAATAATTATGTCGTTCTGCTTAATGAAAATAGCAAAACCTAAAAATTTTCGGATTTACTTACTATTAAAAAGAACTCTGATGGTAGAATAGCGTTTTATGTGTTAAAGATGAAATGAAGGTGAGCGTCAAACCGTTTCTTGCGTCTTTCACGTTTATCAATAATTACAAAGGAATCAAAACGTTCATGTTCCCTTCGAAGGTTTTTAAATGAGAGACGAGTGGGACGACAGGGAAGTGTTTGTTATTCGGTCACAAAAGTTTTTACTTTCGTGATTTCACTCGTAAAAACGATAATTAGGTTTACAACACTACTCTTAAAATGCAATATCGTTTGAGTGTTTAACGGAATATACCTGATTATGGAATTTCAGAAACAATAAAAAGAAAGTAAAGCTAGTATTACTGGCTAATTGATGCTAAAGTGAGCTTGTGCACCAAGGCTGGTCGCTTCGTAAAGGGAGCCAACAAGCCAAACAGGCTTTTCTGAATACAGTCAGTCTCCTTTATTAAGAAACAAGTGTAGGTAATTGGGGCAGAAAGCTGTCAGTGCTCGCAGTACAGTTCGTTTCGTCGAAGTGATGCGTAGGTGTCCGCGCCACATTCGCACGTCATCCTTCATACACAAAATTGCTTGTTCCCATAATTTATATTCGGGGTCGCTGTCACACTTATGACGGGCGATTAGAAAGGAGATTGCAATTGTATTGATATTTACAACGAATTACATGTGGGAGGGCGCACTCTATCGCGTAAATAATATACGATGTATCGTGTAGCGGCGGTATAAGAATATCCTCTACTCAATAACATCCCATAGGTGTCATAAGAGGTGACAGAGGGAAACAAACCAGGAGATGGGCAGCAGCGTTTTCCCAATAACAATAAATTGCGGTTGCCCACCCGTCTGTCAGTTGAGGTAACTATAGCAAAATCCCCTATGAGGCAATCTATGGGAGAGGCCTATGATCAGTAACGGTCTTTTATAGGCTCTTATGGATGGGTAAATGGATGTAAATGATGTACGCGCGTTAATGTCACTAACGCGAAACCCACTCGTAGATATTCTTAACATTTATGTAGCATTTCACAAAGATATTCGCAGAACCTAAAGTTTGATAGATACAAAATCGTGAGTCATTAGTATTAATTAACGAATACATATTAAATTTGAAAAAATTAAAACGTAATAAATGGCATTCTCATAGAAATTGCTATGTACTATTAGTGGAATGTCGATTTTTTTCTGTTTAAACTGAAAGTCGAACATTTCGGAGTCATAGAAATGCGAACAAGGAAGAACTCACAATGAATACGGAAATATTTTTTTAACAGAAGGTTGAGCGATTAGCAGATATTATTCATCACGCATCACGCCTTAAACTTCAAGTACAAATTAATCATAGAAGCGAGGGGTTTGGAAGTCAACTTTCGCTTATTATTAATATTTGTTTAGATAAAAGGGAAACGGTGTCACGCCAGACGACAAAGTGCAGACAATGTGCAGCTGTGCGGGTGGATAGCAATCAAGGTCACGAAGACCCACAGTATTTGAAAACAAAAGTGATCACGTATTACGCACACCTTGATTTTATAGCGGTTGCGTAAAATGAGATTTCTCCATAAATAAAAGTCCCTTCAAAATATTGACTATAAAAAGTTTTAAGTTTTAACCTGTTCAGTGATACAAATTTAAATTAGCCTAGACTGCATCGTTGGTCTAGCGGTCGTAAACACGGTTGCTAATCACGTGGTCCTGAGTTCGAATCCCGGGTCGGGGAAAAATCAGTTTAAATAACTGATTTTTTCTAAGAAGAAATTCTCAGTTCAGGGTTAGGAAGTTGGCAGAGTTTCACTCCCGTGGCACATCTGATTTGATCTGCCGTCCCATCGGACTATGAGAGTGAAGAAATGCATAATAATTCTTCGCAGATTATGACGTGTTTGTTTGACTATGTTGTTTAGGATTTAAGTATTAGAACTTTATTCTTTTGGTCAGTCTGTAAACTTAGATTTTATAACAGTAAAAAAACCGAGGCGGTAAGGTGAACCACATATCATTTAGTAAACGAACGAGCTTTAGTACCTATCTATTACAATTCCACATAAGTCATGACTTTAATCGTTTTATATGAGTTAAGTGCGTACTGGCAACAAAACCGGAGCGCTATCGGATAAATACTTCCGCGATCTTACAGCCGAAATATCGTTTGCAGTGTTTTAATGCCGACGGGTGTCGATAAGTACGGCACGTGGGCGGGCCAATGCATTACGAACCCGAAATGGCATGTCTTGTTTACCCGCTGTCTTTATGATGGTCACTATCGGTTCCCCTCAAGGCCCTATAACTAAAAAAAATATATTGTAACATTTATTAATTTTGTAGTTTACACTGGGCGCGTTTCTTCAACCTCCTTGAACAACAGCCGCACCGACAATAGTAAGTTTCGTTCTTCCGTATACGTGATACGGGCCTAATAATTGTAACCGACGCGACGATGAAGTGCACTTGGCGTGTAAACAGTAACATACAAATTTTATTTCTGTCCGAAAAGGAAATAGTTGTATGCGATTAGCATAATCCACTGGAAGCCGTCTTGCTTTGTCTTTATTTAGAATGATTTACGAATAATCTAGCCGCATATTCGTGTTACGACAAGCACGCTGAGTTAATTTTAAATAAAGTATTATGTATAAGATGCTAATACATACAATATATGCTAAAACATAAGATAGACTATTTGGTTTATATCGACACCACTGTATTATTATTACGCTGCTTGGAACAAAGGGTTATCTATGACTCGAAAACGTGCCTAAGTTTCGCTACGCAACTTCCTGACTGCATGACTTGCGAGCACGTGTGGATCTGCGTGAAGTCATAGCTTCATCGATAAGGTAACGAAATACACTTACAACGCGATCATCATCATACTCTAATAACGTAATACGAATGAATCGATTAAAACAGAAAAGTTTAGTTATACAAGTGTATCGTATTGCAAATTGCGTAAGAGTTATAATTTGAATAGTTATTGGAATTAAAAACTACGTACTATTGTGTCACATACATCATACACATGTAGCATTTTTCTTTTCACTCTTCCTCTTCTACCTATCCTATAAAAATATAAAATGGAGGGTGGTAAACAATTTAAATTGAATTTACATAGCAGCATCTTAAAGCTTCTGATTTTAAAGTCATCGCAAAAAAACGTGTATACTCTTTTCAGCTTAGTCTTTTAAAACTTGTGAGTCTACTTGTTTTCCTATATCCCGTACTTATACGATAAATATAGCGTAGTAGTTTAAAATACAATCTTTAAAACTTACATTTTGTACCTACTTTTGAGACCACTAGTTTACTCTTGTCATAAATTAACTTTTATTACAAGCGTCATTTAATAGTGCTAACAAAGTTTTAAATGTTATAGAGTTTAACGGTTTAAAATTTACTAAGATTTAATACAATTTTACTTCCACACCGTAAAGTAACAGGTAACATTAGTTACTTCGTTATATGTGCGTGATTAAGATGAATAGCGGTCTTAACACGAAACAATGTCCACAAAAAACAATTGACGCTGAAAGGCTCGTGGTGATTTAGGTTAACATAAGTTTGACACACTGATGAGTCAGGAGCCAAGCTAACTGTATCGGCCTAGGTTTTCCTCTTGCTCTGATTACCTACATTTCGCAGATCACATTACCCACATAGCCACTCTTGAACTCATTTAACGACCGGTATTTGTCTTTTGTTTGGCCACATGTATGTACCTAACTACAATAATGAAATTGATGTTCCGTTTAAAAATAATTATTTCGTCTCTACATAGAAAACGTTTTCGACCTCGTCTTTGTCGATAATATTTTAATTGAACTTCATTTTGTATTTGTATAGTCTAATTTTAAGTTTTCGATAATAACAACAACAAACTCAACCGTAATGGACATAATTTAAAGCCTCACTGGCACAGATACTAGGCACTCGTCTAAGCTTTGATAGCATGAGCAACCAAAATTTACCGGCACAAATCGCTATGTTATACTATAAATACTGATATACTTTCACCGTGTCCGATTATTTTGAAACAATATCACTGATAAAATAATAATCTAAGTATTACTTGGCTATGGTTTTTAATTTAAAAAAATATTAATTTTATATTACGTAATGCCTCAAGTTAATCATAATGGCGTTCCATCGTAGTCGTCCAAAGAACACATCATAAGTAGGTACGTAGTCTTCGATATTTGAAGTTGTTGCAGATGTCCATGGACTGGAGAAGGTAGCCATCATGTTAATAATAGACTGTTTAAACATTATAAATAAATTATTAATGAATTAAATGGACAACTTAAAGATGATAATATTTGTATTTGAATATTAAATATATTTATTAAGCCTTACGATAATATTTAAATAATTAAACATTAAAAATTTTGTACAACCGACTTCAATATATATTATTAAAGATAACTCTAAAACTATTGGTCAGACCTTGATCAAATTTATATGGGACCAATTTCGAGGTATACCCTATCCAATAAAAAAAATTATCGAAATCGGACTACTCTGTAAAAAGTTATGCGTGGTCATACATAAAAAAAATATACACGTCGAATTGAGTACCTCCTCCTTTTTGAAGTCGGTAGAAAAATATGTGCGTATCATACACCTAAGTACCTACCGATCTTTAGAAGGCTATATTAAAAAGGATTGGAAAGGAAATGATTTTTTGTTATTTCTAATTTCTTATTATCCATCCTTTCCTTCTGATTTCTGTCTGCAGGGAATTTAGGACTCATAAATATATACCCAACGTTAATCTTGATTAAGTTTACGTCATTAATTATATGTATATATTAATCTCTCCTGTCGTCTAACATTCGAAAGATACACAAAGAGAAAACTCTACACACGTAGGCGATTTAGTGCACAAGAGATAGTTTCATTACTGGGAAGCGACATTCATTCGGGTAGTGGAACAATACCGCAAATTAATTATTATTGGCGTAACATATGTATGCCCCACATCGGACTCGTAATGCAGACACACGGACGGCCTACACAAATACAATGCCACATTGTTTGCGATAGTTCTTCGAAACGATACGTAAACAACGAGTTGGTAATCAACTGGGGACGTAAAATTCTACGAGTAACCATAGATTTTTGTTAATTTAACTGTGTAAGTGTGCGTGTGAAGGAAACAAACCAGTTGTTATAAGTACGGAATCCTAAAAACTGCGGTTGCCAACTGGCCTGCCAAACGTGGCAACTATAGCAAATTGTTCAGCAGTAGTAATATCGTTAAGCAGTGGACTTTTAATAGGCTGTAACGGTAATAGATTTTACTACAAAATAAAATTTGAACGCAACACGTTCTCCTATCCTTTCTACAGTTTAAATTACTCGTTAGAAAAATATTTTGCATATTTAACTGGCACGTTCTTAAAATATGATTTTATGATAACAAGTAATGGTTGTGATTGCGAATAAGTAATTAAGGTTAAAATAAGGATTGTAGTGTAAGCAATACATTCAGTAACGCTTAACGACTGGAGAGAATAAGTAATGGTCACAAATACCAGTGATGGGAAACGAGTAATGAGGTAGCATTATAGGACCATAAACCTTAACATTGATTTTCTTTTGGTGATGATCTTTTTGAATACATGAAAAAGGACTTATTAAAAACCTAAATTAAGGAAAATATTATTTGCTTATAGGAACAAAAATTTAAATAACATTTTAATAGATATATTGCAAAACGGATGGTATTTATAAAGTGAAAAGGAAAACCAACAAACATAGGGAATTTTCGCAATACACACAGTAGGATATGGTTAAATTAACCAGTGACATTTGATTCAAATAGTGCTTGCCTAACAGAAATTATTTCGCTATACCCAATAACAAAATCTAACGGACTTCACCTACTCAATATAGCTAATAGAATGTATGAAGCAGTATATATTATGTGCATATTTTATTTTCGATTAGCGTTCATATGAATACAATGAGCATCTCTTGCGAGACGGTTATTGTAGACGTAATTTCAATTTTGAAACTCAACCATTGAACTCACAGTGCGAATAATCTCTGCAAAACTTTACAGGTTTAATATTCAAAGGGCTATTTACCTGTTGAAATAAATTAATTTAATTTTTAATGGATTATAGGTAAGTGTAGCTCGGGATATGGCCTAACGGTCTTTTTATGTACGTTATGAAATAAATCCTAATGGGTACCTGGATGTGTGAGAGCAACAGAATGGTTATATCCTCTAGAGTGATCATCTCTTAGAGTATACGCAAGCAAGCAAGCTATGCTTATGAATACTCTAAGATTCATCTCATTGCTCTTTGCCGGGGCTACGGTAACGATTTTACACACTACTGCTGTCTCGCGGTAGCTCTTCTCTTCTTCTCGATATTTCCTGCATCTCTTTGAAAGTATTGAGCTAGCTTCCTTCACATTCGTCATATGGGAGCGCGCGCAAATTTACTGTACGCACCACCTCGAAGCCTTACGTAGAGAACGTCGGACAACCACCAAGTCCGCCGCCTTCCTAAATCTATCTATAACCGACACTGATATATTTTTATTTTAGTTGATGTTAACCATGTGGTGGCGATATAAGAACATCTATTACCCCATATGGGTGCATAAGAGGCGACAGAGGGAAACTGAAACAGGAGATGGCGGCAGCATCGCACTGATAACAACGCAAAACTATATAAACTACGTGGAGCAGTGGACTTTTATAGGAAGTAATGGATGAATGGATGGAATGGATTCGATATTAACACATTACAAAAAAGTACGTTTAAACAATTAATTTTATGCGAAAATCACAAGAATAATTTCAAGAAAACTGAAACCGTCGATAATTTCGTGAAACCGAGAGTAATTAATTAATGCTCAATGAGCAGATATAAGCCATGGGCCCGCCTAAAGTAGCTTTCACTTTAAGCCGCCCACTGAATGGGTACCGGGACTGGTTCTTAGTACTCAATATTTAAGTATCTGTGATAAATTACGGTGCAAATAGTTTTGAAATGTATGCCGTGATGAGGGTGTAAAATTTATTTGCAATCATACAATAAAAGCCATAATATCGTTTGGCAAACTGGTGAATTTTCATACATATAATTTTCATACATTAATTAATTTTCTTGTGCTACGCTGCAGTTATATTATGGTTGCCGCAGAAGTGAGTCGGCTCGAACGAGGAGGACCACGCTGTCACAGAATAGGACCATTTTTTGATATTTGTTAAAATTTTACAATAGCAAAAACTGACATTTTAATGTTCTGCTCCAAACTCTGCAAAACGGATTTTTATAGAATAGGATGACAAACAGGCGCGCTGTCCATCTGATGGTAAGTAGATCATGTGGCCCATACACAATGTGTTGTCACCCCTGAGGACTAAGATCACATGCCTCGCTGACAGTAAAGAGGTAATTAATAATTATAAATTACGCTAAGAAATATATGATGAAAAATTTATCTAGCTTAACTGTCCCTTTGATTCTAAATGCATTGCGCTAAACTTCTGTGTAGTTTAACAATTTCATTTAAAAAAAACAGACAAGAAATAATAAAACTTTGTCGGCAGATTTGCAAATTGTATATAAAAAGAGTAATTAAAAAACGAGTTTCCAAGAAATCTTGAAATTACGCTAATTAGTCTCTCCTAATTATACATTTCTTATTCAATTTGATTGATATAGTAATAGCGAAAGTAAAAATTTTGATACGCTTTGTAATTCTGGCAGAGAAAGGCAGTAATAGATATTAAGTTATTTTAAGAAATGGAAAAGGATACCTATAATATATTAGATCTATCACTGGATAAAGAGCGTATGAAACCGTGGGAATATGTGTTAGGATGAATGCGTTAACCATGCTCGCTATTGTATTGCATTTATAAAACTAAGTGGCCATAGCATAAATAGCGAATTAAGAGAAACATCCAAATGTTTGGCTTGTTGCGGAAGCTATGTTGAGCGGTTTATCAGAAGGCTTTATTAAAAAACCAATTATTAAAAATCACCTAAGCTACAGTTTTTAAATCAATATTAATGATATCGCATGCGAGCAGAAAACTTTCGTTAGTTGAATGTAAACGCGAAATTTGACAAACGGGCACGTATACACAAAACAATATCGCGACAAATGAATACCCACGAGGCATTAAGCGCAAATGCTATTATCATTTTAAGTTTCCCATGGAATGGGTATGGGATAATCGTTTAAGTAATGCGTGCGAGCTGGCGCATTGATAAGGCAAATTCAAATTTGAAAGTGTTGCATTTTTTTGCATTATTTAGTTGAATATACATACTTGTTTATCCTTTCTGCCGACGTGTACATAATTTACGTACAGGCTTTCGGTAACAATAAAGAAACACAGTTCGATGCCTATCGTATAGAGGATTGCACGCGTGAAAATATAACTGCAGCTAAATTTGGCCGACTGAACAGCGATGTGGAACCATACAATCGTAATAATTGACGTTCTTGCACGCGTCGCTGTCGGTACTTTCTACGAGATTCGTCTGCATTGCGTTCCACAAAGAACAATCACATTATTATAATATTTTGTGTATATTATATTAGTAAAAGTAAACACGCCGTTCTAGTCACTTCTGAAAAGCAGAAGTTTTCATTTTTTACCGCTTTATTTGGGTTATAGTCGCACATTTACAAAAATATTTTAATCAAGAGTGTCTACCTGCTACTTTGCTTTCCATTGCTTTAGATATTAAAACATAGGTTAGGAATAAAGTTGTTACATAAACAAAATTTATAAATAAATTTTATTTAAATATATCTGTGTTCGAGTACGCTCAAATGAAGGTTTAATGAGCGTGAACCGATACGCACAGACAACGTTCACTCATGTGTATATTACCATGTGTTGAAAACACAAAAATGAAAACCTTAACGTGGTAGAGCCACACTGCAGCTATACTATGCAGTTATAGAAAAAACCACACTCTTACTGAATTTCTGCGTAAAATAGCAACTTTATGCTCTGCTGTTTCATATAGTGAGTGTAGAGAACCGGTGACCCTTTATACTGGTAATGAGGCATTCTATCTTAGTCCTCAGAGGTGACAACGTAATGATATTTCAATTTTTAATTGAGGATAGATGTAAGAAGTGTCTAGGGGCCGCAGTGCAGTCTTCAGGAGGTGACAGTGATACGTGGACTGTATGCTAGTTAGTCACCCACGTTCTATAAAAAAACTGCAGGAGTGAAATAGCATCAAAATATTCAAATTAATTTATAAGCACATCTTTTCGTGAAATGATTAAATTCCAGGATACCTTGAGTTCAATAACAATTAAGAAAAGTTTTCGCTTTGTGACTCGAAAAAGAGTGACAGCAGTAACGATGAGTAATGAATAGAGAGCTGGTGTAATTCGCGCCGCTGCCCCCGCCTACGCATCTCTCAGTGCGCCGCGCATCCACTCGGAACAATGGTTTACTTTCTCGATTGACTCATACTGTTTCGATGCCTGCTAGATTCGAATTAGATTAACGAAATTAGTCTCAATTGCCTGAGGGCGGCGCGGGTGTTTGATGGTGTAAGTCAAACCAAACTGTACGAGCTACCGTAAATGATGTATACATAATATATAATATTATGTTGCATGCGTACTTAGGTTAAGTTTCATCACAACTTTTGGCATAGGCGTGCAAATCTATCATACGATCAACTAATACCACTAGTGTATTTACAGCAGTCAAGCAGTCGGTTTTATTTATTTATAGCATTTACTACCCATATCAATTATTAGCATAAATTAATAATACAATATTAGGGAAACAAAATAAGACGTCTAGTGGAAACGATTTAATACTCTCTGATGGAAATTGGCAGACGGGAATCGCATCCAGTTCCGAATAAATAAGTTATTGACAATTCAATTGCACTTCTTAAAAAGTCTAGGTTTTTATTTCCTATAAGTTAAATATTAATTGATATTTGATTGACAAACTAATCTGAAAATTAATATTGGAGTTAAATCGGCTATCTAGTTTATGCAATATTATAAACAAAGTTTACTATTATTATTATCAATATAACATCGATGAAACATTCTAAAAAAAAACATATAAAATTGTTGCAATTCACCTAAAATTACACTAGCACAAGTTTTAACAAAATTGTCACTATGAAAGTATTTTTATCATTAACTAGCGATCCGTCCCGTCGTAGAGATCCGGAAATCGCCCGCTTCGCACATACGATTTCTGGATCTCGACGACAGCTCCACCTACCGGATCCATTTGTGAATCTAAACCGTCCAGGGACCCACTCAAACACACACAAAAAATTTCATCTGAGTCGGTCGAGGCAGTTTCGAATCTTAGCGAGACTAACGGACAGCATTTGATTTTATATATAGAGTAAGGCAGATTTATTTATAAATTAAATAATTTATATAATTATTTAAACATATCCTTAACCTCAAGCCAATCTAAATTGTTGTAAAGCGATGCAAGTAAAGGCTGATTTACACGGGGTCAGTAAAGGCGCCAGTGCTGGCGCCGAGGACTGACTTGCACCGTTTATACGGAGTCAGTAGTCGCGCAGACAGTGTTGTATTGACATCAAATCAATTTACATTATGCCAGTAGCAGGCCAGCACTGACTTGCCTCGAATTTGGAGCCAGTTATTGTCCCTGTGTAAATCAGACATAATGTATAATGCCTACGTGTTACTTGTTGCATCTCCCACTTCCTCACGTATTTTTATCACTAATTCTCTGTAACAGTGCTGCAAGCAAAGTTATTACTGTTTGAACTCAATAACTGTATGTAAATACGTACAATAAGTACATCATACGAGGAAGAAATATAATATTTGCGGTTTTGAATGGAAATTACCAACCAGTCCCAAACAAACATCTGACCCTGGAAGTGTGTTACGACTTCGTAAGGTTTTAAATCAACGATAGCCCTTACAACAAAGAAATGACAGCCGGAAAACTGATAATAACTGCAACAATAAATATAATTTGTCGGAGGACTTTTATATGCAAGGAATTATCGCCGCAAGCCATTTCAGTGGGCAAAACTGAATGTGCGATAGTAAGGTAGGTATACAGCGGTATTGACAATAAAGACCACAGGTATATTGCAAATATTAACAAAATAAATGCCATAATATCTACAAACTTTGAGTATATGTTTGTTGTGTGCGTTTACACTTTACTTAATTATTATTTTAATACTTTTCCACGAAATATTTACATGCCTTACAAAAAAAAAATATCTTGCTGCAAAATAAATCTTGCTCAAATTTGTTACCTTGTTACGGCCTACAGACAAGCATGCTGCATTTTTATTTTTAAGTTAAAAAAGATGTTTATGAGCCAGATCAAAAGTAACTAATAGAGGGTCTTGTCACACACACTCGATAGCGTATTCTGGAAAACACCAATGTCCATTTAAAAGTTAATAATAATAAAATGAACATCAAGGTATTGACGGCTCTGTGGCGAAGTGGCAGTAACATTAAGTTGCGGCGCTGAGGTCCGCGGGTTCGAATCCCGCACGGAACAAGTATTTGTATGGCCTGCAAATAATTGTTCCGGGTCTGGATGTTTGTCCTTGTGCAAATTATGTTTGTAAACTGTCTCATCCTAGTGTGGGGGCAACTTTTGAAAAAGTATTCATTTAAGGAGCCGCCTGTAAGAGAATAGGCAACTAAGCCCTTTAAACACATAATGTTTACTGAGGACCTAAATGCCAACGGAGCTTGCAGTATTGGAAAAATAAAGTTCACAGTGAAACACCGTCAAATTTTTGAAAATTAAAAATCATTAAAATAATACAAAATAACTCCCTTTTTTCAGCGGACAACATACAGCAAAGAATTGTAATGATTGGCCAACATCAGTCTTTCCGTCAGAGTACAATAACAGGCCTTATGATAAGATTGCATTTTTGTAGAGCTATTTACCATTCAATAATACTTCACCAATTATCATTAAATAGGATCGTAGTGAAGCATTAGCTTATATTTTATAAAATAAGATCCATTTATGTACAATACTGAATGCAAGTTCCAACTAACGGGTAGTTATTATATTTTGTTTATTATAATATGCTATAAAAAGATGGGGTCATACAAATTTTGCATCCGCAGTACAGATGATTAAACAAAGGGACCTCGCATAAAATGAGAATAGCAGAGAATATCAGACGTTCAAGAACGTCTACGCAGTTGTGTTAGTGAGTAACGTTCGTGTAAATTTTACGTCGGTCTGCGCGCGCGCAACGTAAGCGCTAATGGACGCGTGTCGCGCCGCTGACCCCCGACCCACGCCGGGTTCAACGATCGGCCCTCCGCTCCCTTTACTGCAGTTCTTAGTCCTGATCCTGAACCTTAGTCTAATGCAATAGAAACTAGGGCTTTAAGATTTCTAGGTACTATACAATGATAGACAGAGACAGTTCAAAACAAGTTTATTATTAAAATAATATATTTAAATGTTTCGTTTTTATATATATACGATGTATTATTAAATAAAATGTAATACAACAAAAACAATAACCAATAATCAATCATAAAGAGACACTGTACCGGTGGCACGGGAGTAATAATATTAAAGAGGTCCAGATTTATATTAGCCTACATATAAAACAAAAACATTGATACTGTTGAGAGAAATTAAAGGTTAATATGGTTGATTTATGGCCAAATACTCAAACGCTACTCAATTTTAAGATGTCCTAAGTCTCGTGGTGTCATAGACACTTTGCCTTAAAGTGATAGAGACAGCACGAGACTTAACGGAATCTTAAAATTGACCAGCGTTTGATCATTTAAACATTAGGATCATACGTTTTAATAAAATGGACCACTACGCTCATATAATTTTAGTAATTTTTTAATTACTAAATCTTATGAGCGTAGTGTCTCAACTCTGCGATAGCAACAGTCGAAACGTTTTATGATTACTTAACTCTGCCAGGACCACAGACAATTTTATCACTTTTAATCAGTGGCAACGACTGTCTGTTTACACTTTACAGCATTAACCGCCTACGACGTGACAACTCACATAAAATTAATGTTATCCTGTTTGCGTCCAGTTACGCTTAATTAGTCGTCGAGAAAAGGATAAGACAGTAAATATAATGACAGAGTTGTATTAAATGACAAATGTAAAATGGTAACTAACTGTCGAATATTTCCACTACGCAAAGACTTAGATTAAAATCCTTTGTTTTGCACAATTCCGAATTAAACAGTTTTATTAACCTGAATACCTTGTGACCTTGTTTGTGTCAAAAAAGAGCATGTTATTTACGCTTAAGAAATGTGATAAGTACCTGAAAACATTCTAAAACGTCGATAAGTCGATAGAAGTGTAGTTAAAAAGGCATTAAAAAACTAATTCTTACGGGACCTGTTAAGAAAGTTATCTTCCGTCTTGCACTTCAAGATTCCAATCATTAAAATGGATATGGTCTAGGTTCTTAAAAGGTAAAAAATACTCAATTTTCCAGTAATTGTGACTCGCGAGACGGCTCGGCGCACCTGCGAGCAATTACATTACACAAAAGCGGACTGCTGAATTCGAAGTAACCAGATACAAGTGGAAACTGCCAGCTAGTCATTCCCGGAGTGAATATTACCGTACATTTCTGTACCTTTGTAAAACATCGCTGTTTCAAAGAATTCCTTACATCTTTGAATTGCATTTCATAGAAAAGAAATTTACCGTTAAAGAAGAAGAATAAAAAGAATTAGTTAAGCAAAGGTTGAATGTTTCAACATAATCTAAGTACCTAAAAGTTGGAATGTTCACCAATCAACTTAAAAAAATAAAAAAAAATATGTGCGTAAAAATATTCAAAGCCTTAAAAAGATTTAAAAAATAACCGTAATTTGGATTTTCTAGTTTGGAGGCGTTTTATATACATAAGTTGCATATGAACAAACATCCAAACCCGGAACAAATTTTTATAGGACCAGCAGTCAAACGCTTGGTCACTGAGTTACCAAGCCGTGAATAACCACAACATATTATGTCCGAAAAACCTTGGACTTTCACGTATATGTTTGACTGCGACAAAGTGAGTAAGACCAAGTATTACTCTAGTCGAACAATTCAGCGATTGTTAGAAAATTGGTCATGCATCGGAGGCCACGCCAAGGCATTTTACCTGCGAGTTTAAGGGGGTGGGGGAGAGGGAGGTGTGTCAAGTGTGCAATTCGCGTCGTAGGCGCAGGCTGCGCTCGGGAGTCAACGCACCGCACCGGGACCGGTTCACTAATCGTTCCCGCATACGGCTCGCCCTCCCGTGTTCGCCTAAACGCGGCTATAACGGCTCGGCGGCAACCAGACTCCAACTAGCTTTGTTCCAATGCGGTGATTTTGCAGACATATCTTACCTGCTCAGGTCACTTATATAAAAATGAATAAAAAGGTTTTCTAATTAATCTTGCGCATTTTTCGATTATACCCTATTAATATACATCTGCAGAACGCACGTTCTCTAATTTTTAGAAACACATTTATTATATTATAATGAATTTGTGCAGTTGTAGCTTAAAACATATGAAATGTTAACAGTTTTAAATTAGTGCCGTGCCCGTGCTTCTTACGTTGTAGACCTTTATTCAAGACTTCACACAACGAAGTTACCTATTCCTAATATGTTTCGTTTTATAGTAACATTTTTTTCAATATAAAATATATTCATTATTTTTGCAATATAGCTTGTACTGCTCAGATACGGAGGTTTCGTCACTGTTTTACTTTACTCTTGAATATGCTAGAACACAACACTCACAATTTTAATAAAATATTGCAACTAAGGATGCTCAAATACAATGTGATTTTAATTTAATGAAAGCGCCCTCCCGCAGAAATACTAGCTAGTAAAAAAGAGACATATTATTAAAAAAAATAAAAAAGCTAGGACGTTTTTGTGTTATTTTGTCTTAACAACCACAATTAATATTTAAATTGTGACTTAGTTCCGTAAAATTATATAAGAAAAGGAAACAAAAGTAGATGAATATTTAAGAAATCTATCTAAATAATTCAAATGAATTACAATAAATAAAAAATTTAAATGATAAACTATACTTGTAATCTGCATATTTATAATATACTAATATGTAAATATAATATAAACTAAATATAATATTATGCAATTTCAAAAACATTAGAAAAACAAAGCAGAAATGATATAAATTAATAAGATACTAGCTAGCCCAGGAAGACGTTTTGCCCTTTCCGGCGACACAGTCCAATAACAAATCCTTAAATTTGCAATAAAAAAATATTGAGGGTCATTTATCGGGATAAAACTATTCTATCTCTCAAGTTGGAGTAAGTTGAGCGGTTTCAGAGATTAGCTTGAACTAACTTCGTGATACGGGATTTTTTATATATTAAGATATTTAGATAACAATAGCACACATATGTATTGTGTGAATGTACTAATGTTGATGTACCTTAAAGTTAAAAAAAGTTAAAGTTACAGCATATATGCGTCCCACAGCTGGGCACAGGCCTCCCCTCATTTCTGAGAGGGTTTTAGGACAAGGAAATGTCCGCCGCGCTGCCCCAATGCGTGATGGCGAACTTCACATGTCTTTGAAATTGTTTTTTCTTATTTCTCAGACATGCAGATTTCCTCACGATGTTTTCCTTCACCGCCGAGCACGTGGTAAATCAGCACTTAAAATTGCAATTAACAATTTCATTGGTGCCAGCGGGGATCGAACCCGGGTTGCTCGCGTACTGTGAAATTTACAGCGAGCGCTAACCATCTGAGCTACCACGGCTCCTGCTGTACCTTATCAGCAAATAAAGAAAGAAATAAGTACCTAAACAAACTAAGGCGCCGAAATTTATAAATCAAATTCACATCAGACTCAAACGATAATTACATAAAATAGTAAACGTAACAAGCAACAGGTAACAACGCGATCTGATTTACGACGATTGTGTAAGATTGGCGGCAGCGTTGACATGCAACACTAAATCGTTGTGTCACCAGAATAAGATCAAGCAACCTACTGGACTGGTAATTAAATATCGAGAGCAACTACGTCTATGTTGTAGGTATACTTTAACATTCTGCTCTTTCAACCCTTAAATAGGTCTTTCCTTTTGTTGTAAAAAATAACGTGGTAGAGCCATGTTGCAGCTATAATATGTGTAGCACGAATGGGACGGCTAGACCGCTCTCACAAAATACAATCCTCATGTAATAGCAGCCCAATACTGCTGTGTTTCGTATGGTGAGTGTAGAGAACCGGAGACCCTTTTTACTAGATATGAGGCATTCCATCTTAGTCCTCGTTGGTGACAACGCATCTCCATTTTGATTCTTAATCGTAGATAGATGTAGATGTCTATAGGCACCAGCATCCACTTGCCATCAGGTGGGCTGTGTGCTCTCTTGTCATCCGTATTCTAATTTAAAAAAATATGGTACGATGGTCTAAACTACAATTCAAATGCTTGAACGGGTCAGAACACATAAAAGATTGCTCGCAGGATAATAAAATATACTTAAATAAGTTTTAAATATGTGTTGCTAGTCTGTTCCGCTCAACACACAAACGTTTACAATAAATACATTGGGTGTTGAATGTCCTTAACTCATAACAGCGACGATGTACAGATTCTATGAACTTCACAATCGTGCCATTATTCGGGCTTTGAATCAGGCTAAGCATCCGTTAAACGGTGTCTTGTAACATGGCTATTGTTGAATTTACTTACTCAATTGAAAGCTCTTAAAAGGCACGAGATGATGATACTCAATTTAAGATACGTAGTCCCATTTCCTCGTTGTAGTAGTTGTCCTAGTCTAAGCAAGGAAGATCGTGTTGCTGAGAGGCTACCCTGTGTTACATTCAGATGTGTAGTGTTGCTGTTGTCTTGCATACTTTGGTGTTATCATGTAATTATGTCCTTCACGTTACACCAGTGTGTGATTGTGACTGGGACATATTTCGCATGTTGTTATGGTCGAACTGTATTTGCTCTACACTGAATGCGTAGTGCAGTAAGCTGTCTTATTCTTGATAATGATTAATTGCGTAAGCAAGAGAGCAAGTTGAACATCCGCTCTCACACTATTATTATTTTTAACAATTATCCTCCAGAATAATTTCTAATACGAGTAAACATTCTTTTATTTAAATAAATTAGAGAATAATTTCTAACATCAGAGGTGGGATAAACGACTGTAGGGTTCCAACATGACTTTAACAACAAATCTTGAATTCCGAAACAAAATGTGTTTGTCGTAAGAATCAAAACTTCGATTAGGCTCATATCCTTCGTGACTTACGCAAGTTAAAGCAATTCTTAAGTCTTTTCTATTTTTTAGGCTTAATAATTTATCATTTACATTTGGCACAATACAATGAGCTAGTATGTCATGCGGCGGTTGTCGATTGTATGATTTAAATGCTGCCCAAGTAAGATAGCAAGGAGACTGATTTATGGAATTCAGCGTGTTACAAATACAACACTGTTCTGCTCTTATAAGTCACATATAAACGTAAACCGGTATAATTTTATAGCTTTATAAGTTTTTAGCTGCTATTGTTTGGACTTTTAAAACAAAATATTGCATGACATTGGCAGCGAATTATATTCTAAAATTAGGAGCGTGTTCTCAATCGACGAGATTTATAAGCGTTGACGACTTAACAATTTCAAACCACATTATTACACGCATGCGACATCATTTCAAGTTCATTTTCTTTCTATGCCAACCTTCGTCCGGTGCTGTAAAACGAGACTTGTCCTCTCTACATGATTGTCGAGATCTCACTAAACGATTGTTGATTCTGTCGTATGTGCTCATTCTCTAGATAACGACGACGGTAGTGGTCCAAATAAAATTGATTTAATGTTGAAGTTGACTTATAAGAGGCAATTAAGGAGCAAAGCATCGTGCGAAATATATTTGAAAGTTTATTCTAATCAATATCGACCAACTGTAACTATCACATCAATATACTATATTTTGGATAATAGATATACACATCATTGTTAGCCATAAGGCGTTAGAATTATAAGCGAACATTAATCACTACAAGGACTCGTACAGTTGAATGAATAAGATGTAATCACAATAAGATATATCCAGCGTGCCTAAGGAGACCCTGATGATTTCTGCAGCCAAGGTCAAACCGATGCTCCATTATTGAGGCAACAGGATATGAAGAACGACGACCTCGCTATCTCGATGTGAAGGCATTTGAACGGGAGAAGGAAATAATTTTCTTTAATGATCTTGTGTCGAGTCAAAAAATTAACGAAGTACTTACTGGGTGATATTAAACACTAGCGACCAGCCCCGGCTTCGCACGGGTGAAGCTAAGCCATCCAGGCACCCACTCAAACACACACAAAAAAATTCATCAAAATCGGTCCTGCCATTTTAGAGTTTTTACGAGACTAACGGACAGAAATTGATTTTTATTTAAAGAGATGTTGTGTTATTTCCACTTGATAGTTTAACATAAAAGCGGTGAAGGACTTGAAAAGACACGTATAAAAGAATATTTTTAGACAAAGTAGAAACTTCCACTGTTTAGATATAAATTATTCATTTTATTCGGTTGCAAGCATAACTTCATCCAAATTTATTTTATTTCTGCTACATCACAGCGCGACGCTTTATTAGTTGCTCCTTTCCTATGCCCGCTGAGCTCTTCCTATTGTACATTTTTTTTAAATATAAAATTGTACTACTAGATAACAATTTTCCTGGTGGTAAAGTAGCTTTAGCCCACCGGCAACCAATTTTAGTAAAAGAAGGTTGTTACGATTCGATGACGTCACCGAAATATGGAATACCGCATTCTGTAAATATACTGGCTTCTTTACTTTACCCTTCAAAACCAAGCACATCGGTAGGTGCACTGCTACCAATCTAGAAATTTTGTAAGGCAGAATAAGACCGAAGAAACTAATGAACACTATTCTTGTTCTCATACCAATATATTGTATACTAGTGACCCGCCCCCATTTAGATTTGAGATAATCATCAAAGACAAAGAAAGATTATTTTATTAGTTTTTCCATTTCCTACAAAAAATCCCCTTCCCCATCCCCTCGGATAAAACATTCGTGAAGTTTTATCACAATCGGTTCAGCCATTCCGAAGATCATCCCGAACAGACCGACAGATAGACAGACAGACATACGAAAACTTTAAGAATGGTTATTCATGTGTGGGTACTTTACATGGGACTTAATGCCATGTGGCATTCTCTGGCAGTTCAATCAGGCAGGCAATCCTGGTTGTTAAGAAAAAATGTTGGCAGGTGCAAAGTATCTGAAAAATTTGAATAATTTTGTACAACTGCAAGAGGGTGGGTTTATTATGATACCAGTTTTAACTTTAGGGTTAACATATTCCTGAATGGCTTTAACGTCGAAGACGGTCTAGTTCTTCTAAATTACATTCGGATAGTTGTACGGAGGTTCAATCAAAGGGTTTCGTTATAGTCGGTTTCTTTTTAGGTCCTCCAATAACTATTGACATAATTGTTGATTTTTCTATATAATAACCTTGAACAGTGAAGTGGTAGTACTGTGACCAGAGCGAAACCCAGACTGAAATTCATTCAGCAAGTTACGTTATGTAGTGAACATAGAAATTTGCTTCAAGCCCACTTTTATCTTGTCTAAATATTCGGAAGTAAGCTTGGTAGAAATTGATCAAAAGTTTGATATAAGAGATGGGTGTTTAATGACCACTTGTATTCCGTGGGCTGTGGGTTTGTTTGCAAATTAAAAAGCGTGCAGTCCGGACAACACTTCACAACGCAATCGAACGAATATACATAATATATGAATATACACTATATAACGAATAATAATTAGTTCAGATAATGATGAAAACTTGCGCTACGATACTGAACGTCACAACATGTTCTGCACTATTTATTGTTTTCGCGTTACTGCTTCACATCTATCAAAGCGCTCGTAAAACTAATAAATTTCAGAATAAGCAAAAAAAGACATCTCATTAATCTCGTCTGTAGATCCTGATATGGGATAAAGTAGAAGCAACGACCACGTTGAAATGATAGCTACTCTCCGTTTTCTTGTAATAGCTGGATCAATGGTATAATATGGATTATCTATACACGGATTATGGAATGAGGTTCCACCACATGAGTAAAGAAACTGTACAGAGGCAAAGCTTCTAAGGAGCTGTCAATTTTTTTACCTATTTTGGTAGGGTTGGCACAGGAGGATAAAACTAAATAAATAAAACGTTTATCAGCATTTTAATAGATATTCAAGGTATTTTTTTTTATAAACTACGTATTCTAAATGTTTTAAAAGTTAAGCCACAACTAATTGTTGTTCTTCAATAATCAGTTGCCGCTTTCAATTAAATGGTAAATTCTAAATTTAATGTCAAGTTTTTTTTTAAATTATCTATTGGAAAGCACTTGCATTTGATAACAAATGTAAAATTTTGCACACGTTTTAATATTTCACTACCAATATTTACAATGTTTCTTTCGACGTCAAAATATTCGCGAAATGTTTGATCAAGCAATTCAACAAACGCGATAAAATAGTCAGGAAATATTATTAAAAACCCGATTGAACACGATCTTTATTAAAATCCTTGTAATGGCTGAAAAAAGAATCTTTTACCATATTTATAGGAGATCTATTAACGTACAATTTTATTTTCTTACGTTTGTGGTGTTCGAGACAACATTTTCTATACAAATATCCCGACACATAGACTAAACCATTTTTTTTCAGGTAAATCAAATAGATAATCATTTGTTCCTACTATTAACACAGGGGCAGTAACATTGTCAGGTTGCGGTGATGGTGTATTGATTGATACGAAAATTGTCTGGTTTCATAAGTAACATATCGAAATCGTATTCACAATTAGATATTTTGAGGATTCCCTTAGATATTGTTTATAAACATCTTATTGAAGGCAATACTAACTACACGACATGTTGGTTCCTGGCAGTTACCACCCGCCTGTCTGACTTTTCCAAAGAAATTTTCGAGACAATCTTGATTGAGACGTCTCGCAAATATAAATTAATTTAATTTCTTCGGATTTTAATTCTTAATGAACTTTTATTAAAGATTTTACAGACACTTGAAATCCGTGAATGAAATTCATGCTATTTGTAACGTCTTTCTGCCTATCACTTCTTATTGATTTTAAGTTCCTGAAAAATGTTAGCATCTCTTCTAAAAACTCAATTTGATAACTATCGTATCGAAAAGCTTTTTTATATTTATTAGGAGATCGCAGTTTAAGAAATCAAACAAATTATTAATTTTATTTACAAAATCAGCGGTATCTCTTGCGGCAACCTCGATAAGATTTAAATCTGCGTAAACCATATTTACACTTTTTTATATTTCATTTGATACGAATTATTCTTTAAAAAACAAAATTTGACATTTATTATTTTTTACACAACCCTGACTTTGAGCACTGGCCGAGCCGGTTTAAAGCAGTCTCTCTCTGTACATGACGAGCCGCCAGTGCTCACGCACGCATGCGCCTCTAGCTTGTAGTAGTGTACCTATCATAGCGCGGTTGTATGAAGCTTTGCCTCTGTACGGTACGATTTATTTACTCATGTGGTTCCACGGATTTTTAGGAAGTAAGTACAAAAATTTGTTTAAAAAAATTGGAACTTATTAATAAAATGTTAATGATACGAAAGATATATGAATAAATTGATATTTCACAGCTGAATGAATAATATTATTAACAAAAAGAGGTTTTAAAAGATCTGGAAGGGATATAAAAATACATATAAATTAAAAATAACTAATGTTTTAGTGCGTTTGTAAGTAACAGCCTTCATACGTTTCGCAACTGGGCAGAAACCCTCTCATTTCTCAGAGGTTTATGAAGTAATCAGACCACATGTCTTCAAAATATTCCTCATACATTTCCTTACAATGTTTTCCTTTACCGTCGAGCTAGTTGTAAATCAGCACTAAAATTTGCAAAATTATCAATTTTATTGGTGCCGACAGGGACGTAGATGAATTGCCCGGTAAACCATACCAACATAGCAGTGGGTGCTGCTTGGTGATAAAAATAGGCATGAGAATGGTGACATTCCAGACAGACTCCTAGAATGAAAAGGAGCCCAACCATCTAGTGTTTTGAAAATTGTTTTCTGTTTGTGCCACTTTTACCATTTAATACAAATAATTCATACACTAAAGCAATTTTAATCAAGTTATATTTGACTCGCGATAAATCACGTTTCCCGAGCACAGCTTGAGGTGAAATCAAAAATAAAATCGTTGTATCTAACTGTTGCTAAAAGAAGTATGCAGGTATCTACATCACTGCCAAAGCAAAATTAACTTTGTGTTTCATGAAAAGGAACTAATAGTCGTAAAACGTGCTCTGCTGCTAATCGATTTAAGATCTTTTTATAGTTGTTTTATGGATTTATTTTGATAGACACACACTTATGACTGCTGCTTACAGAAATGCCAATCAGAATACACACGAGATCGTTGGCAATGGATGCCTAAACATTTAAAGGTGTTTTCGAGAAATCGTATAAAAAACTTCTATTAAGTTGGCTCACATTAGCTTAAAATTACACAGAGCTTAAAACTATAAACCCTAACCGGTTGCGGATAGCGATCGCGGTACGCAAAAAGCTCGGCGTGGGCCGTAAGTTGCACCTACTGCACTCCTAGTTTTACTGTGTCAAGAACAACGCCTCTACCTCTCCCCGCGCGCCCCTCCAAACACTATTTTCTCACCTGTACGCAAAAACTGCAATTAACCATCTGATAGTTCCAGTGACGTACACTGAAGCTGCAATAATATACACACAATAATACCAGCATAAAATAATGCTTTTGTGTTTCGTATGGCGAGTGTAGAGAAACGGAGACCTTTTTTACTGGATTCGAGGCATTCCATCTCAGTCCTCAGGGGTAACAACGCATCTGCCTTTTGAATCTTAATCAAAGGTAAATTGTAGATGTCTATGGGCCACTGTATCTACTTACTATCAGGTGTGGACAGTGTGCTCGTTTGTTACCCTTACTCTATAAAAAAACAATATGTAGATGCGTTGTCAGTCCTGAGGACTAAGATAGAATGTCCCATTACCAGCAAAAAGTGTCTCTTAACTGTTTCCGCACAAGTTCTATCTTAAAAAATCCAAATTTTACATATTATAGCTATTTTGAGGTCTTTTCTGAAGAGTTTTGCGTTCTTGCTTCGCATTTTCAGACTTTAAAAGTTACAAAAATAGTACATTTGTCATATAATAGTCCAATTCACATTTTACCATAATCAATATTTTTTTAATATTGGGAACAACAAACAATTGCAAAAGAAGGCTTACTCTAAAAAAAAATTTTTTTTTTTTAATATGACTATTGAACAACTAAAAGTTTTGGTCACATAAAAAAGATTTTCCTTTACTTACAGTAATGTGTGAATGCTATATACAAATTAATATATAATTAATTGGATACTTATGTTAGTTATGTTAAAGCCATTTAAAGGAGACATAAAAAATGTCATACGCGAGTCTAAGACTTACGGATGCAACCAAATGAATTTGAAACGATGACGTGAGTCCCAGTCAGCAAAACCAAAATTATACGGTACGTGCCGTCCAGATAACATAAAGATAACCGTTTTAGCCGCTGACCTTCTCCAGGTCCTTGGCATACAAATATTGCGAAAGAAAAGAAAAATTAAAACATATTGACACGTAGGATAAATCCGACGGTATTAAACAATGTTATTATTCACAGTGAAATACGTGATTACTGATTACAGTTAATTAAAGATTTGACATGATTGTTACACATTTATAGTTAATCGAAACGTCGATATCCTTGAGCCACTCGGACAGGCAGTTTAATAAATATGGCGGATTATACAATTTAGCCGGCAAATAAATAAATATTTTTACCAGTTACTGTCAAGTTTTTGCAGTTTTTGTTTTTCCGAAAGATCAATTTATTAAAATATTAAATATTAATTTTAGCACTCATTCATTATAGCCCAAGCCTTAAAAAAGCTAGTGGATTCTTTTACGCTGTCGCTACACAGTAAACTTTGATTTAATAGGTTTACATTTAGCTTCCTTTTTTATGTGAATGTGAAACAATGTGTTCGTCCACACACTTTTACATTTTATTGCATATACGAATCTCCTTGTTTAATTAACTAAGCCGCTTGTAGCGGGTTTATTACAATATTTATAATAGGCTATTTTACAGTCATCTGACTTTTAAAATCTAAGGACGGAAGTGACTAAAATATACGTAAATAAATTAAAAATTCAAATAAAAACAACTTAAACGTATTAAAAAATTCAAATTAAACGTATTAAAACTTTAACGTAAATTATTTATAAAGCTAATTCTGTTTTTATATCAACACGTAGTATGTGTACGACATTACTTTTTTCTATTTTTATACAACATATAATTTCTTACTTAAAGATAGTCAACATAGGATCATACAGTTGTCAAAAATGACCAAAAGTTTCACTGCGGTGGGAAGTAATTAGCATAAATTTAGATGTGAAATGGGAAAAAGGATATCCGATCCGAGATATAGCAATGTTTCCGGAAAGTACTCGTTTCGGGAAAAGAAATCTTAATGACACGATGCAAATTTTCGCAGCCCACCTTATGGCCTTTTTAAGACAGCAAGGTGTGAGGGCTGACGAACACTTCAGTCATAATATAAATATTGATAAGATTATGTTCTGCATTAGTTTTGATATTCCATAGAGCAGTGTCTAAAAAAACATTTAGCTGCATGCAAGTTGAGTGAAGAAATTGAGTAAATTTTATTTAAAAAAATCAAGCCATAAAGATACCAGTTGTCTACATTGCGATAGAAATTATTTCTTGTTTAATTATTTGCTGAAAGATGTTTCATGAAACCGCCACTATTTCTATATATGTATTTATTTAGAAATATAGGATATTAAGCTAAAGTTGTTTTATTTTTGGCGATATATTTACAACTTTCTAGTCTCTTTAGTACCACAGCGTACAGTAGAATACGAAAAACATTCCATTTGCAATTTCGACAACTCGAATGAAGTCATTTAAGTAGGTGAACTTTTTTGTGGGCCGTTCATCATTATCTGATATTAATTAAGTTTAATTTATGACCGCATAAAACGAGCAACTTGAAAAACAACTACTTCGACGAACATACATTTTAAGTTAACCCATTTTTTGACATTATTGATAGGTTAAAAGACATAGTAGGTAATTAAAAAACCAGATCTGACCAAATTAAAACGCATTCCAGTAGCAATATTTACATGTTCAAAGGCCGGTCGTAGAAGTAGAAAGCAAAGATATCAGATGTTGTGTTGGCAGATCGAAGAGTGACCATCAGGCATGTAGCTGAGGTCACAGGATCTCATATGCAGCGTTCACAGAATCCTTTGCGAACGAGTTGCATATGAAAAAGGTCTCTGCGCGTTGGGTACCCAGAATGTTAACCGACGAGCAAAAGAAAAATCGAGTTGACATTTCGAGGGTCAATCTCGAAAAGTTCCAAGCAGATCAAGAAAATTTTTTGTTCCGTTTTGTGACTATGGACGAGACCTGGATCCACCATTTTGATCCTGAAACGAAACAACAATCGATGACTTGGAAGCGAGCCTCCTCACCGACGCCAAAGAAATTCAAAGTTTCAAGTTCGGCGGGAAAGGTTATGGCATCTGTTTTTTGGGACGCTCAAGGCATAATTATGGTGGAATATTTGGAAAAGGGAGCCACTATTACGGGCTCTTACTACGCAGACCAAATAAGAAGATTACGGGAGGCCATTAAGGAAAAAAGACGCAGCAAACTGCGAGCTGGAGTGCTGTTTCACCAAGACAACGCACCGGCTCACAGCCGCAGTTGCGATGGCTGCCATTCAAGAAACGGGATTCGAACTGCTGAACACCCTCCCTATTCGCCAGATCTAGCTCCTAGTGATTTCTACCTCTTTCCTCGGCTCAAGGAACGCCTCCGAGGCAAGAAATTCGAAGACGATAGCGAAGTAATGGCCGCTGTTGAAGCGTTTTGGGAGGGTCAAGACAAATAATTTTTTTCAAAGGGAATCCTGGGTTTAGAAAAAAGATGGACTAAATGCATTGATTTGTTAGGAGACTATGTAGAAAAATAAATTATTATTTTAACTTTAATTACCGTGTTTTATTTTCATTATCATTACTTTTGATCACCCTCGTATTTACAACTTTCTAGTCTCTTTAGTACCACAGCGTACAGTAGAATACGAAAACATTCCATTTGTAATTGACAACTCGAATGAAGTCATTTAAGAGGTGAACTTTTGTGGGCCGTTCATCATTATCTGATATTAATTAAGTTTAATTTATGACCGCATAAAACGAGCAACTTGAAAAACAACTACTTCGACGAACATACATTTTAAGTTAACCCATTTTTTGACATTATTGATAGGTTAAAAGACATAGTAGGTAATTAAAAAACCAGATCTGACCAAATTAAAACGCATTCCAGTAGCAATATTTACATGTTCAAAGGCCGGTCGTAGCAGTAGAAAGCAAAGATATCAGAATCGTGACGATCTTCATCGATTGAACGGTTAATTTGTAAGGCCACGGAATATCAGCATCAAGGAAAATTGATACAATCAGACCAACCTTTCAAGAATGAACCCGTAAGCGGTTTATAAGCTATGCTTTAGTGGACAAACTATTAAACAATCTTAGTTGGCGCTCCATACTTTCTGCTTGGCACGCTAGAAATATTACGTATGTAGTTGTTTTAATTCTAGTGAGCTAATAATAAACAACATTTTTCCGTTCCCACGAACCGAATACCGTCGCGTTTTGGTGTTAATCACTTATGCCAGCACTATGAGACAGGACGTGAAAATAAGACACACCTACTTAATCATATCATAATTGATTGGCACCTCTTACCGGGAACGGACAAAAAGCCGTCGTCTTGTTGCGCATTCGCATGGGTATAAATGGCAACTCGCTAAAATTACTTACTTATCGGCGGTGATGCACATCCACATATTTATACGATGGCTCCTTGCGTCAGCTGTGCAACGTATTCGATGTGCAACAAACTAATGAATACCGAAACCGATTGAACATTCCCTGTATTTTTTCCCCCCTTAATATATTTATAGGCTGATAATTACGTTTATTGGTGTCAGCGACATAACCACGAAAATTTTAGTAAAGTCAAGGATATCATAGTATTTTTTTTCGACTGTAAATTTATAAAAATCATAATTTTTAGTCTATAGAATCCCGCCTCTTTATTAAACAAATACCAACTCGAAAGATGCATCAATATGCGTGAATGAAGTGACCAATATTTTTGGATAAGATATTGCTTCGGTGAATGTTCTAACGGTAAACATTAAATAATTATATACTCCGAGACTCTATTCAGTTACGGATATTTTGCTACGGATTTCTCAATCGCTAATAGCCAAAAATTCACAAGCAGCCTTTAATTTAAATGGTTTATACAATAAGTTTAAAGCGTACGCTTATAATTTTATAAACTAACAACTGAGCCGAAAGTTACTATGATGCATAAAACAAATTGTCTACTTGTTGTTATCAAATGTGCTGAGAAATTAACTGACTAACGCGCTTAATCACGACTTTAGGCACAGCTACTGCGGCATCCTCCATTATACGAGTACACAACTACACAAGACACACAGAGATAAAATAGTTTAAAATAATTTTGTTTTCTGTGTAAAACTTAAATTTCAAATAAATATTATATACTAGCGATTCCCGGCTTTGCACGGGTGATTTCTGAATTTCGACAACAGCGCCACCTACCGGGTCTAAATGTGAAACTAACCCATTCAAACAATTAAAAAATTCATCAAAATCGGTCGAACCGTTTTTGAGTTTCAGCGAGACTAACGGACAGCAATTGATTTTATATATTATAGAGATAACCTAATTTCAATATTTACACAAATGTAGCAAAATTGTTGAATAGTTTTTTATTTGTGCTAATATATTGTTTTAATTTATATTATATGTTTAAAGAATCCGTGTCAAGGGTACTTTTTTATATATATTACATTCATTTTTCGATCTATAGTAACCCCTGTTTACAAGAGTGGAGATAAATCAGACGTCAGTAATTACAGGCCAATCTCTGTTTTGACTATATAATTGAGAAGCTCCTTAATAAAAGGCTGATAAATTATCTTAACAAATAGAATATTTTATCAGAATTTCAATACGGGTTTCGTAAAGGAATATCAACTCAGAACACAATTCTAGATTTGATCTCTATTATAGCTAAGGAAGTCGACAAGGGATACAAATGCCTTACGGTCTTTCTAGACCTTAAAAAGGCCTTTGACACCTATCTCCATTCTTGTAGACAGGAGTAGGAGTGTCCTTGGCTCTTTTTAATTTATATCAATGAATTGTGTAACATACAGGACACGTCGGGGGAAGGATTTTCTCTTATGCGGATGATACCGCTATTGTCTTTACTGGCAAGACTTGGGATTCCGTACACCATCTGGCTACAAAGGGCTTAACTCTTGTATCGAAATGGCTGAGGGATAATCTTTTAACTTTAAATATCCAAAAAACTAACTAATCTGTTTTGTTCCCTATACATCGTCGCAACCAGGACAGCTGCCCAAATCTTGAAAATACCTCGTGAGTGTCTGCTTATAAATAAGGTGAAAGAAACTAAATACCTTGGCATCATCGTTGATCAAAGGCTTAGTTGGCACTCGCAGTTGGAAGCTGTTATAAATCGGATCAGAAAGTTAATCTGGGTATTTAAATCATTAAGGTCAGCAATGTCTAGCACTCTATTAAATAAAATTTATATAGCCTTTTTAATTACATATAACACGAGTATCCTCTGATTACTCACTGGGAAGTCTCAGTAATATGTTGTTAACAAGATTACCGAAATAAACGCATTATTTATTTATTTAAGTGTTTGTATTGGTTCTTTGCAATTTTATTACAATTGGTCAGAAGCGTATTTGTCAAGTTGCTAGCAAATCTAATAATTATCCAAAAGTGATCATTTTTATCACACTGTTCTCAAGTTTGTTTGTTACGGTCAATTTACTTAAATAACGATATTGAATATATAACTTGATGTGACAGCACATTCTTAATTATACCCGTCAGTGGATTAAGATATGCTGCTGAAGTAGACGACGTTATCAACATTAAAATCCTCTAAATAAACATTCAAGGTCTACATGAAATGACGTCTTACCATTTTGCTGGTGGCTAACTTTTTCCAAGAATAAATAATACAATATCAAGTAACTAAGAGCAACTAAGTACTGGCCATACACATTAACTATCATGCCTCTATGTAAGGTCTAAAAGCAATTATGCCCAATGAGACTCGTAACAAATGTAAGCAGGTGGTTATCATAAACGCAAGCCTGTTTTTATCAAACATATAACAAGCGATAAAATAGAAACAACACTGAAATATGATATACTAGAAAACGAATTACAAAGCTTGTATATCTCAAAAAATAACACACAAACCCTAATAAGTATCAACTAAGTGAGCATACCTTGCAACTAATAGGAGAGAAAGGAGCTTATATCTATCCAAGCAAAAAAAGAAAATATAAAGCTAGTTGCAGATTTAAGCAAAAGAATAAGAGAAAGTATACGCAAAGATCGCAAGGTCAAGAGGTTGAAAACATTCGAGCACTACATCCAAAACAAGGGGGGTGTGAAAAAAGCTCTGAAAGAACTGCGAGAAGTAGGCAAAGAATGGATACCCAAACTAAAGGATAGGTCGAATACTACCACGACACGACAGAAAATCAAAGATCTAGCCACAAGTTTCTACCGTCAACTGTATGCCAACCAGCACCAAAGAACAACAGGTCACCACAGCAGAGTGCTCACTCAACAATCTGATCAAGGAAAATCAGAGCCTGTGCCGGATATCCTATTGTGTGAAGTCGAAAAGGCAATTAAGAGCCAAAAGATGGAGAAGTCCACGGGACCAGACAAAATTACCAACGAACTTATGAGGGGAAATATAGAAGAACTGACTCCAATTCTTACAAAGATTTTTAACGAAATCTTAACAAGTAGCCAAATTCCAAAACAATGGACTAAATCTCACGTAATCCTATTATACAAAAAAGGCGATAAGGAAAACATAGAAAACTATAGACCGATAAGCCTTATGTCAAACGTATACAAAGTTTTTGCAAAAGTAATGCTAGACAGAATTAGCAAACTGTTAGATGAACAACAGCCAGTCGAACAAGCAGGTTTTAGGAAAGGATTTTCAACAATTGACCATATCCATACGATCAAACAGGTACTAGAAAAATACAACGAATACAATAAAAACATTTATGTAGCTTTATAGACTATGCCAAAGCCTTCGATAGCTTAAACCATGAATACATTTGGGAAAGTCTAAATCAACAAGGAATACCAAGCGTGTATACTAAAATCATAAAGAACATCTACGCAGACAGTAAGGCCAGAATTCAGTTGGAAACTTTGGGAGATGAATTTAGCATACAAAGAGGCGTGAGGCAGGGAGACCCTTTATCCCCAAAATTGTTCTCTGCTGTGTTAGAAAATATCTTCCGCAACTTATACTGGGATAAGTATGGCATCAATATAAACGGGTCAAAACTACACCATTTAAGATTTGCCGACGACCTGGTATTAATTGAAGAACGTCCCGAAAATCTCGAATATATGATAAATAATTTAAATGAAGAAAGCATAAAAGTTGGACTAAAAATGAACACTAACAAAACCAAAATAATGACAAACAGCACAAAATTTAACATCACAATAAACGGCGATTCTCTAGAATATGTGAAAGATTACATATACCTGGGTCAAGTAATTTCCATAGAAGATCAAATGACGAAAGAAATTAACCTCAGGATCGCAACAGGTTGGAAAAAATACTGGTCATTAAAAGAGATCGTGAAGTCCAAAGACTTAAGCATGTCAATAAAAAGAAAAACATTTAATACTTGCATTTTACCTTGTCTAACATACGGATGCGAAACTTGGACCCTCACAAAGGCATTAAGAGAAAAACTTGCAGTAGCACAGAGAGCAATGGAGAGGAGTATGACCGGCTATAAAAGACAGGATAAGATCAGAAATATTGACCTAAGGAATTTAACACAACTTACCGACATACTCAAACGAATCGATCAACAGAAGTGGAGATGGTCAGGACATATGATGCGTGACAAAGTGGAAAGTGGAGCAGGAGAGTAACGGAATGGTACCCAAGGGACAGCAAAAGAAGACGAGGAAGGCAGCACACAAGGTGGGAAGATGAAATAAAACTTACAGCAGGACCAAACTGGAGAAGGGTTGCTCAAGATAGACAACAATGGAAATCGTTGGAGGAGGCCTTTGCCAATAGGCACGCCGAACTAAGAGACATTTTGTAGTTAGTAGATTATTTTATTTTTAGTTTTAATGTTAAATGTTATTAGATCGGAATAAAGGGCTTTATTATTATTATTATGTTCGTTGACGCCTCCTCTGTTTGTATACTATGTAGTCATGAATTGACGGACCGAATCACACGAATTTTAACCTCCATAGGAAAAATAAGGTTTTTACTGGTATCCCAACCTATAGCAGTTCCTACTGGCAACATTATACGCCTCATGTCATTGTGAATTTTCGTGCCGAATATACGAATCGAACTCTCCAACTTAAATTGTTTTTGTAGCTTTTTAAGTGATATTCCTTTAATATTAGTGATTATATTAGTGAATACTAACATGAGTAAAAAAGGAAACTCATTGAAACTTTGGTTAGTCTTTAGACGATTCCAACGAAGGTATCTAATTTTTATATAATGCATAATGGCGGCCATAGACGGCATAACTGCGTAAAACTAAAACGTAATAAAATATATATGTATGAGACAGGACGGAGCCTGTACATACTTACCTTAACAAATATAAATTTTATCATATTTTGAAAATTTTTACAACGTTTTTTGCCATTAAAATTAATAATTGTCTTGCGGTGCCACGAGGGGGTGCACGAGACATGTAATATTAAAGATTGTCTTGCGGTGCCACGAGCGGGTACACGAGGCATAAAATTCAAAATTTTATTTTATTAACAAAAAATGTTTCAATACAGGGCATATTCTACTCGCGGTACCACTGGCGGGGTACACGAGGTTATATTTTTTCTTTTTACAACTGATCTCGCTCAATTTCAGAACCAAAAAAGAAACGCAATATTATATATTCGAGCGATGAGGAAGATCAGGATTCTGTTCCGCACACCCAAGAAAATGATATAGATATTCTTAGTTTGATTGGTGAAACCTGCCTAAAGAAAAATCCCTTAGAAATCAATCCTAAACTAGCAGAACTATGGCAGTCTCTTAAAACCAAGGGCTTAGATAAGGAATCAAAGAGGGGTATTGTGGATGTTATCCTTTATAACAAATTGTCCTTGAATGCCCCAAAATTAAACCATGAAATTATTGCTACTTTAAGTAGTAATGCTAAAACCAGAGATATAAAGTTATGAAAAGCAAGACCAAATTGGCCTTGTAATTTCAAATTTGAACATTGTACTGTCAGACCTCATTAAGAAAAAGATAAAGAGAACATTGATGTGATAAGTGACAGCATTAGACTACTATGTGATTTACACAACATGGAGTCTATCACAAGAAGAGCAGTTATTCTACCAGGTTTAAATAAAATATAAAGCCCTTAAGTAGGAGAGAATAGAGGTAGAGGTAAGAACTGCTGGTCGACTGTCTTTATTTTACTCTAAATGGGTTGATATTATTAAAAATAAGACAGTTTTGCAGTGGGTCAAATTAGGTTATAAAATTCCTGTTCATCAGAGTGTGTGTCAACCATATCCTCCCAAAAATATTATTTTTAGTCAATCAGAAAAGCTTATCATTAAAACTTGTATTACAGACTTGGAACAAATAGGGGCAATAAAAGTATGTGATCCGATTATTGGCCAATATTTATCTAGAATATTCTTAATTCCTAAATCAGATGGGTCCTCAAGATTTATTCTAAATTTGAAATCATTTAATAAATTTGTCCAAACCTATCATTTTAAAATGGAGGATATAAGAACAGCGTTGAAATTAATAAGTAGGCAGTCCTTTCTAGGTTCCATTGATTTGAAAGATGCATATTTTTTATTAAACATTCATCCAAGCAGTCGCAAATATTTAAGGTTTATGTTTGATGATAAAACTTATGAGTTTCAAGTTTTACCTTTTGGACTTTCCTCTGCTCCGTATGTGTTTACAAAATTGATAAAACCAATTATATTTTATCTTAGAGAACAGGGTTTAAGGTCGGTTAATTATTTAGATGATTTTTTGCTTATAGGTAATTCGGAAAAAGAATGTCAGAAAAATATAGATACGAGTCGCAAGGTGCTAGAATCGCTAGGTTTTATTATAAATTTAAAGAAAAGCAATCTGATACCTTCAAAACATTGTAAGTTTCTTGGTTTCATGTTAGATTGTGAAAATTATACCATTTCCATACCGAATAAAAAACGCATAAATATTTTGCATAAATTAGAGTCATTTATTAAATTAAAATCCACAACAATTAGATCTTTTGCTTCCTTAATAGGTACATTAATATCAATTTGTCCTGCTATCCCATATGAATTAATGTATACAAAACGCTTAGAGCGTTATAAGTATTTATCTTTGAAGAAGAATAATAATAATTTCAATTCTAAATTAAATCTAGAATATCAAAAGAGGTTTTGAGGATCTTATTTGGTGGAAAAATCACATATTGATTTCAAGTAATCCAATTAAAGAGGGGGTTTATCAAATGGAAATCTTTTCAGATAGTTCACGCAGTGGATGGGGTATTGTATGTGGCTCAAAAAGACTGCATGGGTTTTGAATAAAAGACAAAAACAACACATTAATTTTTAGAGTTACAGGCGGTACACTTCGGATTACAATGTTTTGCTAAATACTCCCATGACTGTGAAATACTAATCCGTTGTGATAACACTACAGCTATATCGTATATAAACCGAATGGGTGGCATACAATACCCACACCTAAGTAACTTAGCTCGAAAATTTGGCGTTTTGTGAAAAATATATTCATATTTGCTTCTTACATATCATCAAATGATAATTGCCTGGCTGACAAAGTATCCAGAAAAGTTAATGAAGAAACAGAATGGGAACTAAATTCTTATGCTTACTGGAAAATTGTCACTAAGTTTGGATACCCTAAAGTTGATTTATTTGCTACTAGAAAGAATGCTAAATGTAAGAAATTTGTTTTGGCATATGGAACCCAACTGTATGTCTGTAGATGCTTTTACTATTTCTTGGACCAACCTAAAATTTTATGCCTTTCCACCATTCTCCTTAATTTTAAAATGTCTAAAAAAGATAGAAATTGATAGGGCAGAAGGGATAATGGTGGTACCTTTTTGGCCTTCTCAAGCCTGGTTCCCATACTTTATGTCTTTAAAAAAGTCTGTTTTATTAAAATTTTACCCAGATAAACAATTGTTAACATCTCCTTTCAGGAGTCTTCACCCATTGCACAAAAAACTTACCCTGGTTGCCGCAGTGCTATCAGGAAAATATATACAAGAAAAGGGATAACTGATGAAAGCATAAAAGTTATAATTAATTCATTGTCTGAAAACACGATTAAACAATACGATTCATGTCTAAAACAATGGTGGAGCTACTGCAAGAGTGAGGAAATTGATCCATTTTTATTGAACATTCCTAAAGTTTTAGCATTTCTAACTGAAAAATTTAATAATGGTTCTGCCTATGGAACTCTCAACTCTATCAGGTCATCATTATCACTCATATTAGATTATGATTTGGGTTAAGATAGAGACGTTAAGCGTTTCTTTCCGGTATTTATAAAATGAGGCCCAATAAACCCAAATATGATCAAACCTGGAATCCAGCACAAGTTTTAGATTACATAGTTAAATTTTACCAAATATGGAACTTTCTAGATATTTTATCAAAAAGCTAATTATTCTTTTAAGTTTAGTAACTGCCCATAGGCTTCAGACTATGTCATTAATTAAATTAAGTAATATAAGTTATAATGAAGATAGCATTCAGATTAAAATTCCTGATACAATTAAAACATCTAAAATAAACAATTTTCAACCTTTATTAACTATACCATACTATAAACCAAATATTTGTATATGTCCAGCTACAACCTTAAAAGATTACATATGTGTCACAAAAAATTTAAGAAAGTCTGAAAATTTATTCATTACTTACCAGAAACCTCATACCGCTGTTACAAGTCAGACATTAGCTAGATGGATTAAAATATGTTAACAGAAGCAGGCATAGATACATCAATGTTTACTGCACATAGCACAAGACATGCATCCACCTCTCATGCTCAGAGAAGTGGTATTAGCATTGACAATATTAGGAAAACAGCTGGTTGGACTAGTACATCCAAAACATTTGCCAACTTTTATAACAGGCCACTAATAAATGAAAATAACTTCGGCCTTAGCATTTTAGATAGTACAGAATATAGGAAAGAATAATTTATGTTTATGTAACAAACAATTTTGTCAAGATTTATGATTGTATACTAAAATGTTTATGTATAAGTTTTATTTGTTTGATTGTAAAAAATGTGTTTAATTGAGATGTAACTAATACAATAAATAATTAAAATGAAGCAATCTAATCTTTCAACATCTACATAGTATACAAACAGAGGAGGCGTCAACGAATATAATTAATTGATCAAAGTAACTTACCTGTAAGTGTCCTTCGATCATAATTATATGAAGTTGACGCCTCTGTGTACAACCTACCCTGCTGTACATTCTTACCCACCCTTAGTGCTTGCTCGCATTTTAATTATTTCCTAATTCTAGATGATAAAAATTCACAATGACATGAGGCATAATGTTGCCAGTAGGAACTGCTATAGGTTGGGATACCAGTAAAAACCTTATTTTTCCTATGGAGGGTTAAAATTCGTGTGATTCGGTCCGTCAATTCATGACTACATAGTATACAAACAGAGGAGGCGTCAACTTCATATAATTATGATCGAAGGACACTTACAGGTAAGTTACTTTGATCAATTAATTATATTGGTTCTTTGCAATTTTATTACAATTGGTCAGAAGCGTATTTGTCAAGTTGCTAGCAAATCTAATAATTATCCAAAAGTGATCATTTTTATCACACTGTTCTCAAGTTTGTTTGTTACGGTCAATTTACTTAAATAACGATATTGAATATATAACTTGATGTGACAGCACATTCTTAATTATACCCGTCAGTGGATTAAGATATGCTGCTGAAGTAGACGACGTTATCAACATTAAAATCCTCTAAATAAACATTCAAGGTCTACATGAAATGACGTATTACCATTTTTGCTGGTGGCTAACTTTTTTCCAAGAATAAATAATACAATATCAAGTAACTAAGAGCAACTAAGTACTGGCCATACACATTAAGCTATCATGCCTCTATGTAAGGTCTAAAAGCAATTATGCCCAATGAGACTCGTAACAAATGTAAGCAGGTGGTTATCATAAACGCAAGCCCGTTTTTTATCAATTATTCTCAGCTCGACTCAACCTCCCACGCACTGCGAGCCCACGTGCACGCTAATCGGGGACATGAATATGAGGAACGTAATTAGCTTTTTAAAATTGAAGCATTTAGAACATGTAACTTGGCAAACGCATAATGCTCAGTATCTTTTTACAAGCTTTTATTAATTTGCTTTCTTCGTGTCTTTCCAGCTTGCCGACATTCAATTGAGCTGAATTTTGGCATACTTATGGCCATAGCAGTGCTTATAAAAGCTTGTTTTTAAATAGATTTGATCTAGAATTATTTAATTTAAAATATGGAAGAAACGTAAGCAGCCTACATTGTATGAAGCAGCTAGTGTGACCAAACATTTCTTAAAGCTGCCGGAGCAGAATATGAAATACAAACCCACTTTGCTAATGTGTATTATAGAGTTTTGTGTGTAATTATTTGTAGCTTAATAATTGTGAGTTCCTCCGGTGTTATTTTCCTGTAGCTCGTGCAGTACAAAACGTGTCTAATTTGGAACAGGAAGTTCTTTAATCAGAGAGGAACTGTTGACCTCATTTTGTTCCTTTAATTAGTACATAGAGCGAGATTTAAAAATGATGTATTGTCTTCATTTGATTGCCTCGTTGGTCTAGTGGTTGTAGTAGTGCGACTGCTGATCATGAGGTCCTGGGTTCGAATCCCGGGTCGGGCAAAAAAAAAATCAGTTATTGAGCTTTTCCATCAAGAAATTCTCAGTAGCTGCCCGGAGTCAGGAAGTTGGCGTTGTCTCACCCCGTGCCTGATGAAAGCACGTTAAGCCTTTGGTCCTGCGCCTGATCTCTCCCCGGTCGTGTCGGTTTACCGTCCCATCGGACTATGAGAGTGAGGGAATAGAGAGTGCACCTGTGCTTGCGCATACACTTGTGCACTATAATCCTGTCCTACGCCGATGGCTAGTCTCCATTGAGGCTGGCTGCCGTGACCGAAATTCGATCTGGAGGACATTATTATTGTCTTGATAGTTTGTCTCATTGAATAACTAAATACAAAAAATCATCTTGACATTATAAAAAAAGGATTCCATCCATTGCAGCATATAAAATTATAAAGTTCACTGCTGAACATAGGCCTCCCCCCATAGATTGCCTCATATGGGGGATTTTGCCATAGTTGACACGCTTGGCGAGCGGGTTGTCATCCGCAGTTTTTTATTATTACCTGTTTCATTTTCCCTCTGTCGCCTCTTACGACACCCACGGGACGATATGGGTTAGTGGATATTCTTACACCGCCACTTAACGGTAAAAAAAGGATAACAATATATTTTTATATTATAATTGATATTTCTATTTATATTATATAGTAATATAAATGCAGTGGACCTATAAATAACTATGTAATAAAATAACACGGTTGTCAGAATGCACCTCAAGTAAGTAGTATTATTTGTTCTGTGCTTCAAGCGCCATGTTGTTTTTTTTTTGCAAGCGTCATAACTGTAATGAAGGTAGCCCCAAAGACGTTTATGCTAAGGAATTAGCAGAGCAACTACATACACAAAAAAAATGTTATGCATTATTTTCGTTATATTATCAGATACTTTTTTAAAATAAAAGCGACCAAACCATCACACAGTTCACCTGATGGTAAATGCGGTGAGTAACGTAATACTACGGCCTATAGAAACTAATTAGTGTCACCTCTAAGGACTAAGATGAAATGCCTCGTTACTCGGGTTATACGTACAAACGTGAAATATACAGTGTATATTATATATATTATACGTACAGCAAAGGAATGGAATAAGTTGCAAGCATCTGTCTTTCCATCCGATTACAGTGTGGGTGTATTCAAGGCAAGAGTGAATAGGCTTTTGTTAAGTCAGCGCGCTTCACCATCTTAGGCTACATCACCACTTACCATCAGGTGGGATCGTAGACAAGCGCTGGCTTAGTAGAATATAAAAAAAATATACGTAAAACAAAATAAACAGTTATTTAGTACGGAATCTGGATATCAATGGTTAAGGAATACTGAAGCAAATCAATATTCATAAGGTAACTGTTATATATTTTAAATAAAATACTAGCAATGCTATTGACATTACTAATATTCCCTTTAACCACTCCTGGTAAGCTTAAATGCTAGTGTTAGGTGTGGTTCACGACAGTAGTCGAATGGCGGATTCGAACCCTTGAGTTCGCGGTCCGCACCCTACCATTAGGCTACTGTCGCTTCAAAATTACTTATGGGTCTTGATTTGCGCTAACGAAAATTTTCAGTTTACTTCTAGTTGTTAAAAGGAATGCTATTAATTGTTCAAGTAATATATTTTTAAATTAGCGTGTGGAGGAAGCATATAACATCAGTCAAATGCGTGCTATGCACAATTAGTTTTTGTGCTACCAGGACCTGTTCAGTAGTGAACTGTTTAAGCCTTTAAGCCAGCATTTTATATACCTTTAATACAGCTGTGTATCTATCACCCATTTTCTCCTATTAAAGTGGCTTGAACTCACTCACACACACAGACGACACGAGACGAGGTGCTTGCTTCTTGGCGTAAATCTTTAATTCTCTACAGGCTATGAAAAGTCAACATAACATAGCTCACCCAACTTCTTAGGCAGGTTGGCAACCGAAGTTTTTTATTATTTTGAATTGTCATCTGGAAGATGTTGCTACCTATCTTCTGTTTCATTTCCCTATGTCGTCTCTTAAGATACCCACGAGATATTGCATGGTGGATTCTGTTACGCTGCAACTACACGACGAATTCCATAAATTAAAGATACTGCATCTCGTTGCCAGGAAATACACTGCCTGGCGAGATGCAGTATCAAGGGCCAAGAGGTCAAATACTGCGATCGTCAATCCGCTTGCCTAGTGTAACGGTTATGACTATTTTACGGCAGAGGCTTACGTCCAACACTGGACTGTTTACAGACTGATCATGATGATAGTGATGAGCTAATAACGAATCTACTCTATTAACTTAAATGAAATCATCACCTTATTATTGCACAAATACGATGCTCATAACAAAATATTATGTATATATTATTGTAAGAACATTGTTTATTGGCACCTTTTTAAATTTGATTAGCAAAAAATCTGTCAGCAGCGCCATCTGCGAAATATCAAACGAAGTACTGTTTATTTCGCGCACCTGTTAAGCACTAATAAGAGTTCTTGATCAAATTACCTATCCCCGTCCTATACCCAACACTGGACTTGTTTATAAATCGGTCCTTTAAAAATATAATCTTTTAGTAGTAAGTAATCAAAATTCAGTTACTTAATACATTTATGATTGCAATACTTGCACGTTGATATTTATAGATGATTCCGGTAAATGTCGCTATAACTAAACATATACGAAATCATTACATTTGCGAGAAATAACAGCCCATACGCAATATGGTAAATTCAATTTGTCTTTAGTAATGCGTACATCAAAGAAGTGGAATAATTTGCCGGAGTCTGTCTTTCCGTCCGAATACAATCTGAGTGTCTTCAAGACAAGAGTGAAGAGGCTTTTGTTACGCTAAGACAGTGCGATTTACCATCTAGGGCTCCATCACCACTTACCACCAAGTGGGATTGTGGTCAAGCACTGGCAAGTAAAAAAAAACTAAATATTATAATAATTATTTATGAATATGTTTGTCTAGAAAGCTTAGTAATTGTATATAATGTAACTACAATAATTACATAAACTACTGGCTTATACTAATGGTCGCTGTCGTAATAACACAGTAGCATATCTTTGAAAGCAACATTGCAACACTAGTTCGATGTAAATTGAAGGAAATTAGCTACTACACTGCTGTGAGTAGCCATCAGTCTTGATATTCCGCGACTACTTTATTGTAAATTTAGATTTCAAGTCATAATACACACATATTTATACATAGGTACATAATAATATGTACACGCAAAAATAGTACTCTTTTGGAATCGTCATGTTTTTACATGGGTTTCACCTAGGGCAGTCTTACTTAAAATTTACTAAAATTAAAACCTACCTACTACTCAATATCGAATAATTAGTTTATATTTCTGCCCTGTATGATGGTATATAAACTAGAAATACTTAACATATATTTCGTACGATAGTCCGTACGATAGCATTCCCATCGTCATATTTATGTGAACGTGGATTTAGAGGTGTGAAAACGCTGCTTACTGAAAAAAAGAAATCGTTTGCATGTTATCGAACGCGGCGACTTACGACTGTTTTTGAGTAAAATCGAACCTGATATCAACAAACTTGTTAAAAATCATCAAATTCATCCATCTCATTAGATTAGTTTTAAAACTAAAATTGATTACCTATCTATATTGTTTCTTTAACTTGATTAAAATATATTCTTAATATTATAAAGTTGCGTTTTAATTGCTCTCACTGGTAATAATGTCTAGTTTAGAATGTAAGTTTAAACACCAGAACCGACTAATATAGCACACCATTACTAAATTAAAGTAATGAAATTGTGGTTTTTAAGTTTTAGGAGTGTATAAAAAATTGGAGGCGCTGAAAAATAATTGATTTTCAAAGGAAGCGGTAAAAGAAATGTTTGATAATCTCTGACCTAGGGTTGTCGACTGCCTTTCAGACAAAAATCAATAAGTAACAACTTTTTCGATCGCCTTTGCCGATATATTTAAAAGAAAGAAAAAGCCTGTATATTATTTAAAACTATTTTAATCTAGCCCTAATTCCAGAAAATAATAAGTGGTTTTAATATTATGAATAAATAATATTTTCTGTCCATAGACATAATAAATTGTCTAGAATATAATGGTCACATTATGTACCTAACTTTTTAAGTAGAAGTTGAGTACAATATAGTCGCTAGTGTATAGTGGACTATACAATATATATACTCAACGAGTATACTGAATATAAAAGCATGCAAATAAAATACCTTTAAATTCTATGATAATTACATTAACCAACCTTACCTTAAAATCATAGGTATTTTGTTTAAAAAAATATTCTTTTAAATTAATAATATACATTTCTTAATTGAGATAAGATAACCAATGTAAATACTACAGGAAATTTTCAAATGAGAGAGGAAGATGAAAATCTTCCTCTTCTTCATACGCCCAACTACTAGTAAAAGTCCACTGTTGGCCTTTCCCCTTGAAGAATTTTTATGTATATCTTTGATAGCAAACTTTCTACAAATTTTTATTTCTTTATTAATTGTTATCATTTTCTGTGTATATTTGTGTTTGTATATGCGCATGTACATCTTACACATGTGGCTTTGTGCCCGCCTATAACCCGTAATCAAATCCCTAAATGGCTTTACAGTGTGTGAGGTATCAGATTTATGAAAGCATTTTTTCTGTAGCCCTGTGCCATCTGCCTGGCGAATGTTTTAAATGATTTGAGAAGTTGGAACACTTTCCAGTGATCCTGAGAGTTGCATCGTCTAATGATACAAGGCCCCCCTTGTATCATTTTATTAGTTAATAGTAAATAACTGCATTTGGTTCATTTGTTTATTAATAATTATTTTCTTACGTCATTTCATTTCAAAATTAAAGCTATAATAGATAGAGTTGTAATATAACTTATAATATTACAACTCCATCTAGTTAATGGAAACTACACTACGAGTTAATGCATTGACTTGGAGTCACATAATTATTTCGATAGATGGCGCTACTTTCAAACGGAAATTAACATAAGTATATTTTTTCACAAATGTAGTAAATAATACTTTCAAGGTTATTTACACAACTAAAATTAAATTACACAAATAAATTAAAATCAATTTTGTTTTTTCTAATGTGTTAATAAAAATATATTACAGTACCTACTTAGTTCCATACAATGCAACGAGTTAACGCATTGACTTAGAATTACAAACTGATTCCGTTAGATGGCGCTTCTTTCAATCAGAATTAAAGAATAATTTGCAATAATAGTAAATAACAATAATGTAGTAAGTATTTAGTATTTTCAAGTTTAATAAACGAAATCTATAAAAATATTGTATAATATTGAAATCAACTTTGTTTATTCTCATGTGTTAATAAAAAATACGACAACACAATACATAGTTGAATACAATGCATCTTATAAAGCATAAAATGCATTTTAAATTTTTACGTAGTACTTAGTTTTTGAACCTGAGATTAGATAACTAAAAAAAAAAAAAAAACGACTTTTTCTATTACTAAAATAAAAATGGAACAATAAACAAGTGCTTCATAAGATTAATAAATACAATACATTAATTACTGTTATAAATCTATTAGGACTTTCTTTTTCTTTTTGTCTAACTTTAAAAAATTTATGCCTGCATAAAAAGCCCAAATATAATAAGCAATCCTATTATCTTCTCAACAGAATTCTATTGTTTTATAGTGTGTCCCTTGGTAAAGTGCTAACCCGAAAGGGAGTGAAACTAGACCATTATCGACAAAAAAAATAGACAAAATATAAAAATATACTTTTTAAATATTATGCCACGTACTTAGCGGTAAGGATAAAATAACAATTGGCTCGCAAAAAGTGGCATCAAGACTTTAACTTTGCTTTTCGTGAAAAAAAAATACATTTTTGACTGTTTTTTTCAATGATCTCTAATTTTCTCAGAATTATGTCCCCAATACCAGCAAATGATTATTCTCTACCATATTGACTTTCAATTAAAAAAAAATACAGCGTATATTTTTTTATACCCAAAAAACACGCTGGCTAAGAGTTTTTAAAATCGACGTCACCACTCAACTAGACACTCTTTAATAATGTTACAACATTGCTTTGACGGGACGTGTCCTTTTGTTTGTTGTAGCAAGGGTAGGAAGGAGGGGACTGGGGAAGGGTTCGAAATACGACTTACGATGGGATATACTGTGGGGTAGTGAGTTAGCCACTAGCCAGTCGCTCCGATATTCTCGTTGCTACCACTCCTACTATCCTGTGCGTTGAGTTTTTGTTACATTATTTTGGTTTTGTTCTGGTATTGACTTATTTGTTACGTTTTTGACTCTACTTTGTTGTAAATTGTTGAGATACCGCGATTGACCGAGTTTTCTCCGCGAGAAATCGCTGACATCCATTATTATTATATATATATATCCAGTATTATTATCAACGCATTTCGGGGAAGACTTATACCATCAGCACGAAATTTTCAAGAAGTTCACCGGAAGTTATCCAACATCGGACTTGGATTAGCACAAGATCATCGTGAACAACAAGCTGTAATTATTGACAATTCAATAGAAGAGGCAGTTTTAAACGATTTGTTTGCTGATACTACAACCAGCATTAGACACTTCGCTTTGCGTCACGGTTTATCAAAGACATCGGTATGGCGAATTTTGAAAAAGGAGGGATTGCATCCATACCATTACCGACGAGTCCAGCACTTGCACGAAAATGTAGATAATCGTCCAAGGTGCGTCCTGTCTGCGTGGATTCAAAGAAATATAAGAAACAATCCACCATTTTTTAAACTATTTTATGGATGGATGAAGCAAAATTCACTCGGAATGGAATCACAAATTGCAGGAATTTACACGAATGGCGTTATGAAAATCCACACTTAAAGAGGACATCTACATTTCAAGTGCAGTTCTCAATAAATGTATGGACAGCTCTGATCGATGACGTTTTAATTGCTCCAGTTATTTTACCTACTACATTAAACTCCGAACGTTTTTTAACTTTATTAAGAGACGAACTGCCATTTCTGCTCGAAGAAGTTTCGCTAGCCACAAGGCGACGGGAGTGTATGTTTTTGCAGATGGATGGATGTCCTGCTCATTACGGGCGAAATGTGCGAAGTTTTTTAAACGAAAACTATGCAAACAGATGGATTGGACGGAAAAGACCAGTGGGCTGGCCAGCGCGTTCACCTGATCTTACACCTCTCAACTACTTTTTGTAGGATGACATGAAACAAAAAGTCTACAGAACCACGGTAAACACCGGAGCCGAATTACAAGATCGAATTCTTCGATGTGCGAATGAGATAAAAAAGTGACCCAGGGCAGGCAGAGCAATTTGGTTTGTAGCTCTACGCACCATGCGTAGAGCTACAAACCAAATTGCTCTTCGTGCGGCAATGTGCCTCCAGCAACGAGGGCTCCATTTTAAGCATTTAATGCATTAGTTATAAGAACTGTAAAAATTATGTACCTACTTGTGACTCGATTAAAACTTGTAATCAAAATCTGACTTCTAATGGTGAAATGTTAACACCTCTTACCCAGCATGTTTTTGGGTTACAACGTAAATGTTTTTTTTTATTTGACGGGCAATATGATAAGAGTATAATAATAAATCATAAAATTTCCTGGTATTGGGAGCATAATTCTGAGAAAATTAGAGATTGTTGAAAAAAAAAAGCAGTCATAAAAAATGGAATTTTTTCACAAAAAGCAAAGTTAATAAAAATTATTAGGCGAAGTATGTGGCATAATTTATTATTATTATTATAAAGTAATCCACCCACTCCTTGGAAAGAAATCATTATTTTTTTGTACATAAGATAGAAAAATCTTAATTCGTCAATAAAAGTAAAATATATATATTTTTGTCGATAATTTATGGTCTAGTTTCACCCTATTTCGGGGTTGCACTTTACCGAGGGACACAGTGTATATAGAACAATACATAAGGATTTCCTGTATGTAAGATGTTTATCAGGCAGACTATAATTTAATACACTTTCTGTAATCTTATATTATTTTAGACATGCTGTTTATCATTATCTGTTATTTCGGCATCTACATGATGCCAAAACAATTTTCCTTGCATTTCCTGTTGTGGCTGGAATAAAATGTATATGGATTTATGTGGCTTTTACATCATGGATCAGACCTGGCTTTTACACCATGTGCCTTGCATTCAAATCAAGTTCAAACCAAAACAAGTGTGTAAAAATATAAATAGTTCATCTGATCTGGTTCTGTTATTGATCTTGTAGTGTTGACACAAAGTCCCAGTCTACGTCTACATCTTATCATTTAATGTGAATTACACAAGGCATAGTTAGATTAGTTGACAGCTTCTGACCTTCATGTAGGAGGTATACACCATGATCGAAAATCGGCCATGAGAACATCAAAATGTTTTATATAATTAAATCGTCACATGCATGTACGGCGGCGCTGTTATCGCACCACAATAGCGTCAACAGACCGAGCAACAATGGAATCATAAATCACGCAATCAGAGTTTCGAGTTTCGGAACGTCTCTGTACATTAGCAGGAACTAACTCTGTACTATCTGGCGGGAGATCTACCCTTTTCCTTCCACGGCTAAATACATAAGTTTTATAAACACACACAACTCAATCAATGCTAGCTAAAGTACAGTAACTTAACCTAAAGCATATGTGCATGGGAAAATGTGCAAAGACTAAGACATTCCTCCTTGACTTATAATATGCTCAAAGAGCAGTTAAAAAGGTGGAAATGTATTTACTTTTTAGATATCCGACGATTTCAGTTAATGAAAACACCAGTAGTCTTAACAGTTAGGAAGCTATTTCTATATAAATGTCTCAGGATATCAGATTAGACATAACAAAATTGCCAGTGATTGGATGAAAAAACTAGACAGATGCCCTGCCACTGACAAAAATAAAAAACTCATACTTTATACATTTATTTTGGGAAAAGATACTGGCTCCTAAGTTATGTGTCCACCAATATTATGAACTAGTTAATACAGAAAATTGTAAAAAGTTGAAATAAAGCTATTATTATTATATGCGTTTCCTACCTGTCATGATCTCTGCTACGGCTGCGTTTTCTATATCCTGAGTCCTCGCGGGAAGTGTCGTCGATCCGCCGTCTTTTGGCTTCGTATGTCCTGGACGGTGATCTGGAGTGTGACGAGTAGTGCTTCCTGCGAGTCCGCGGCATCTGTAAATAGCATACACCAAGCTTTACCAATTCCATTCAGCATAACTGTCATACAACATGGTTAAGTTTAATGTACCATGAATAGATGGTTCAATACTATTAGGCAGCAATGTATGTCTATTGTTAACTATTGTAATTAACAACAACATTACATTGTATCTACCAATACACCCTTAAGTAATGTAGGGTTACTATGGATATGCACTATATGTAGATAAGTTTTGCAATATAATTACTATGAGTTAATCTATTTATGTACCGAAACCAGTGTTGCAATGTATGAGGTAGTTAAATAAAATTTGATTTTAAATTAGCCCATTATTTGTTATAATTAATCACTGACATGAAAAAACAATTTTAATTATCAAAAGCAAATAATTATCTTATTGTATACATTAGACACTTAACTTTTTTACACATATAAATTACAAATTATATAATAATAATAAAATATATAAAAATCATTTGAATATGAATAAAAATTACAATTATATGTGCTGAGATTTGCCACATTTTTTACACATATAAATTACAAATTATATAATAATAATAAAATATATAAAAATCATTTGAATATGAATAAAAATACAATTATATGTGCTGAGATTTGCCACATTAAGGTTTTTTAAAGAGCTAATCTAAATCATACATAAATAATTAAATAAATATAATTAAAAAAAATCATCTACTATTCCAGAGATCTAAAACACATCCAATAATTAAATCTCACACTGATTCATATTCTACTCTACACAAGTGTGGTGGTTAACACAGTAGTATCGCCACTTCAGTATTTCATTGTAGCATTACAGCAACCCATTTGAAATCATACTAATAAGCCATATTCACCAATTAAAACAGAACTTGCTATTAAAGTAAACACATGTAACAAGATTACACTTAATTACAGATTAAATTTTTTATTTCATTTTTTCTTTTTTACTCACTATATGTTTGTGTGTGGTAGGTGCAACAAGTGTAGCATCGTAATAATTGTACTGGTTGTTGCATATTCGACCAACGTTACTCGCTAGAGGGCGCACTGAAAACCAGCTTCGTGGATAATACCACGAAATAATGCTGAGTGTAGCACTTTTATACCAAACCCACACACATAATAAAGCTTTGACTGTATTGATTCCATCTTATTTAGGTTTTAGTTTTCTTTTGGTCGGTAGTTATAAGTTTTTTAGTGTATAATATATTTTGTAACATGTGTGTTGGTGTTTGTTGTAATAAATAATTTTTCTTTCTTTCTTTCTTTAAAATTGTTAACATTATCCAGCTAAAATGTATAACATAGTTCTACCAAGTAACCTGAAGAACAATACAAATATTTGTACACTAAAATGAATATTTAAAGATTCTATTAGATGCAATACTAAGATATTAGAAATAACCTATTTTTATATTGTATCTTTTTTAAATAAGAGCAACAAACAAGCACATAAACCATCCGATGGTAAGTGGATTTGCGGCTCATAGACATCTTTATCAATCCGCTATTATGAATGAAAATGTAGGTGCGTTGTCATTCCTAAGGACTAAGACGAAATGCCTCATTACCAGTGAAATCATCTCAGGTTCTTGCCACTGATCCTATGAAATACAGCAGTAATATAATATGTTACTATTTTTAATCTGTCTGGGCAAGCATGGTCATTCCCTTGTCGAGTATAATACCTCATAACCTTTTGATATATTTCATTAGCAGTTCAACTGGAATAGATACATGAAAATGAACGAATTATTTTTATAAAATATAATCTTGTTGACCATCAATAATATATAATAAAATATGGCCACTTGTTCAACCATGACCTTTAATAATTTTGCATGCAAATTCTGTTTTGAAGAAAATGGTGTGTATTAAATTTGTCAAGAGGTCAGTAGCACATGAGATTGATATGTACAGGAGTGCTGCTGTGGATTGATGGCTGGCACTGACATTGACGATGATAATTATTGAAAGTGAAGTGGACATAGTTATGAAAATGTCCATGAATGACTATCAAGTTTTATTTGAGAAACAAAGCCATTCATAATTTTCGCAGTGGAGATTTTCACAACTGACATATATTGGTGCTGTGTCAGTCGATGAAAATTTGTTTTACTCAATAGGTTTTTTGGTAAAAATGTAATGGATATTGATTATAATCATATTAATATGTATTTCAAGGACAATTTCAAAAAACTATCATAAACAAAAAAGACAAGACGAATTCCAGCCACCTTGTACTAAATACCATTTCTTTCTGTACCTAACGCCATCCTAGTATAGGCTTACACATTATATTTTTGGTGTTGTAGGTTAGAGAGAGAGGCATGTCCAAAATATTTGTGTATTAACAAGGCTCAATAGGTATTTGTAACACAAAATTCTATGGATGGTTCCTAATAGACTTTCATAGTCTGTAATGAATGAATAAATGATGATAAAACACTTTTAATTAATTTTTAACATAAAAAAGAAACTTACCAACTATCAATGCCATTTACTACAATGCTATTATTAAATGGACTAATATGCGGGCCATGCGCACTCATGTTTAGAAGGATGCATGTATTGCAATTAAGAGAAATAAGTATTCCAAAAATATTTTTAGAATGCATATCTGCATACAATGACTAATTGTCAATTTTTATCTCTGTAAGGTCGATTTTTCAATCCTCAGATAAAATGTCTAACAAATAAAATAATTTGGCTTATTAAGTGTTGAATAATTACTTGTCTATTTTTCAATTGTGATTTATCTAATGAATAGCTATTCCACTGATCTATAGGACTGTAGTAGGTATTGCTAACTTCCAGAAGGTGTAGCAAAAATAATAAAACAAATGAAACACAAACATAAGTTTTCAATTATATTGAAAACTGATTAACAATTATCACGGGAAGTAAATATTGCACAGACTTTTTTAAAACTCTAACACTAAGTAGTGAATGGGTCCAGAACTGACAATTTTATGTTTAATTCAGGTGGATTTATAAATTTAATTTAACAGAACCTCTTCCTCAATTGCCAGGTCATCAAATCTATCAAAAATATCCATAACAACAACACTAACTTTTTAATAAATGCAAAATAAAGATATATGAAATAGAAGAAATATGTTTAGTTTATCGTCATCCGCTATGGAATGAAACCATCTATCAAATAATGGGTTATCTGGCTGTCGAAGGGATAAGCACATGGTAGTGTGTCAACTAAGTTCGGAAAAGAAAAGGGTGGGCGTACGAGCAACATATATATTAACACAAACCATTTTGAGTCACTTTCGAAACCCCATAACTCAAAAACTATAAGACTTACACACTCGGCATCAATTAACATCATTAAGCAGATAAAAAGCAAAAAAAAACTAAAAACATCAGATTATCAATATTTGGCGTTCAAAGTTATTGATGTGGTTAGTTTCAAGTTCTGTGCTTAAAACTAACCACAATATAATATAATTTAAATAAAAAACTGTAAGTGTAACCCTAAAAATGACGAAGATGATTTATTTATTTCCATGAATAAAAAGGAAAGTATAAAACTTTCCTCAATAATTTATGATATCCCAACATAACATAAATCTGAAAAGGGGGCTAAGTTCACTACAAACAACTTTCATGGTTGTTGGTATCACCAATAAAAGAATTGAGAACTGAATGGGCACCAAGCTCCATAGCTCTAAGAATGTTGTACATTCCTATAGTTCCTATGCTTTAAGCAACTGCTATGAAGCTTGACGCCCATTTAGATTTCAACCCCAAAAGTCCTTTGTACTGAACTTGGCCCCCTTCTTCACATTTATGTTTAGGTAGGATACATTAATTCCTTAGGTAGTAGAGTTAATTGTCAAATAAGTGCTGTGTGTTTATCTGAGGATTGAATAATCAGTCCTTAGTACTATAATATTATATTAAATACATGTAAGAATTTTACTGTGTTGTATTATATTAATAAACCCACTGAAAACAAATTAATTTTAGTTTAGGTTAATTGGGTGGCAAAAAAGCACATATATGCAAGGTATAAGAAACAATTCTTATATAGCTTAATAGTTGTTAAACATGTACATTTTTATCCAAACCACATGTCAGTGATTAATTTTCATGGCTCTTTGATATTTAGCATAAAATTTATATTAAGATGTTAAAAGCCATTCCAAAAATCATGCTTTAATACTTTAACTAGTCATTCTAATAAGGTATGGTTTAAGCGCTTTGGTAAATAATAATAAAAGTTAAATAGGTAATACATCTAGTACCTTCACTTACCATAACAAGGATACCAAAACTCGTATCCAAGCGGTTTAGGCTGAAAAACATTAAACTTTTTAGACCACTGGTTACTGGTCAAGATATAATGAGACAAATCTACAAATCCCGCATGCAACAATTAGAAAAGCTACACTAGTGATTATCTTAACATAATCCCTAAATACTTAGCTACATAAAAATTGTATAGGAATATAAGAACTATTTCTTGCACTCATATTTAATCTAATAGTATTACCACTTGAACCTCTATCCCAGAACACATAACAAGATAATAGTGATAATAATGAAAACAGTGATTTGTGGAACTGTATATACAATTTACAACTTTCGACAGCTGTAGTGTCGCAGTATGTATGATAGTAAATTAACTTTAAACAATTTACTCGCAGTAAAAGTGACTACAATCCTTTAAAAAAGCGTCTACTAAAACAAATTCTATCGATTCTATAAAATTATATCCTGAAAAAAAGACCAATTACTATGATGCGATAAACGATAGATGTCACTAAGTTATTTACATGCTGACGCCATGTTCGTTCTACGACTTGAAGGAGCCCTAGGCACGCCAATTTTGAAAGTAATAAAATACTATGTAAACTTACCCTCAATTCTCGTAAATATTTCAATTTACACCAAAGTAGTTGAGTGAAATTAGTAAGACAATTCCAAGTTCGTGTTGCGGATCCCTGTAGAATGCTTCTTCGCAATAAAGGGCCGAACATCGATCCGAAAGCAAGACAGACAAGTCTTGACAGTTGGTTCCACTGTGTTGGCGTAAATCGCACTTCAAATTACTTCCCTATCAACAAACAAACTTATTTTAAATACATAGTAAAAATAACACAAAAAGTTAAATAGTGATATATTAATGGAATAATTTATTTAAAACATTGTAATAAATAAATATCTATATCATAATTGCTCTCAACATGTCGAATTAATATACGTCAATCAAAGAGGAAGCTACAACGCCATCTTGTGAAGGTCTAGTGATAGGTGTTATTGCCAACATAATTCTTGATAAGAAACGTTTTGTGATGGCAAAATTTCAGTTTTCCTATGCGTTAATTTTAATTAATTTGTTATTAACATTAGAAAACATTATTACTTTAAATTAAACATAACAATACTTGAATAGAATTTCAAGTATTGTTATGTTTAATATGTGTATAAATATTGCGTGAACAGATTTAGCCGATTCCAAAGAGTAGTAACTGTCCGTAGATTCCTAGATTTTAGTAGAGATGGGCCGAATATTCGTTTCATATTCGGTATTCGGCATATTCGGCAGCTTCATGGAATATTCGTATTCGGCCGAATATTCGGCTAAATCACCGAACATTCTTTAAAGTGGTACTCGAAGTGTCCACTGTATTGAAATCTACGAACATGTTTTTCCACATGTCAGATGTAACCGATAGACATTTGGAATTAAATAGTTCAACTTGAATAGTGCTTTTCAATTTTTCATACAGTTGTGGAATCACTGTTTCACCTATATATTTTCGGCTCGGTATTTGGTATTTGGGCTTTACCAACTGCATGAGCCGATTAAAGCCTTTATCTTCGACTATAGAAATTGGCTGGTTATCTATTGCTATCATTTCAGCAATTGAATTAGTTGGATGTGATCTGGGGTCGTCGATTCGCCATTTGGAAATAATTTAAAATTAAAAATTTTGTACAACCGACATCAATATAAATTATTAAGAATAACTCAAAAACTATTGGTCAGACCTTGATCAAATTTATATGGGACCACATGAGAACCACCAGCTTTTAAATAAAAAAAATCATCGAAATCGGTTCACATAGAAAAAAGTTATGAGGTAACACACATATAAAAAGAACATACAGTCAAATTGAATATGTACCTCCTCCTTTTTGAAATCGGTAGATAATGATATTTTTTTTATAGGATAGGTTGACAAACGAGCACACAGTCCACCTAATCTTTTCTCGATGACGAATCAAAATGCAGATGCGTTGTCACCGTGAGGACTAAGATGGAATGCCCGTTTCCAGTAAAACGGGTCTATAAATAGTAGATCTCCTGCCACTCATTTTTATCATATAATTATCAAATTTCACTAAGAATAATACAACGAAACACTTTTTTTCTCACAAAAACAGTCAAAACATAAGCATGTGCCGGGAATTAGCTCAGTACTAGATGATGCAATAACATGTCAGGTGTGGCGGGGGAGCGAGGGGCAGGGTCCAGCTCTAATCCCGCGCGCTTTATGTAAATAAGTCTCGACATGAATTGGTTAGGTACTGAGGTAATCCTGCCAAATAATGTTCGGCGGAATATTCGGTTCGGTAAAAGTTTTACCGAACTTTCGGCCGAATTAGGTGAAATCCATATTCGGCCCATCTCTACATTTTAGTAGGTTAGATCGACATGTTTTTGGTAGAAGTTTTGGTTTATAATTGGTATGTCACACAGACATCATTTGTTCCATACTAATAATTTGCATCATTTTCTTTATGGCCCAATTTACACTGCCGTGGAACGGAATAGAAGAGAATTTTTGTAACGAAATTGTACATAGTAAAATGAGTTTTATATAGAATTCTCGAGAATTTCACGGAAGACGCGCCAATTTTTTGGCTCATATCTAGTTTAAACTTTACACAATTAACATAAAACTCATTTTACTATGTACAATTTCGTTACAAATATTCGCTTCCATTCCATTCCGCCGCAATGTAAATTGAGCCTATCAGTTATTACGTTTTTACATAGATATATGCATATAGATACATAAACTCTCACGCCCAGAGGGGTAAGCAGAGACTATGAACTTCCATTTGACACGATCCTGACCACGAAGCTTTATAATGAATGACAGCTCTCTCGCTTTTAACTTGTCTGCCTCTTTTTCTTTTGCCATCACGTGGATGCCATTCCGTTATGATTTTCATCCATTTTATCCTGTCGTCCCTTGTCATGTGTCCTGTCCATTGCCATTTCAACTGTCTTATTTTCTTTTTTATTGGTATGTCTTCTATCTTTGTTTTAGATCTAATATCTTCTGCTCTTTTGCAGTCTTTTAGCGTCACGCCTAACATGACACGTTCTTTCCGCCCGTTTGTATAGGAAAATTTAATTTTTTTTTACAAAAAAACATATTAATTAACATATTTGTCTAAACTTTTAACACATTCTTGCCAATTTGTGCGCAGATTATTAATACCCTAGCACTAAAAGTCTGCTGTATGCTGTATCGTTTTGCTTCTTCGGAATTGAAGTTTTTACCACTCAAAAAGTTATCTAAACTTCGAAAAAAAGTAAAATCTGTTGCGGCAAGGTAAAAGAACTACTTGATACTGCTAGACAAAGTGAGGTAATATCAACTGGAAAGCCTACCTACTGGTGAATTTATATTAATAAAACTCCAAATCTCATAGAAGTCATTGCCAATATGGACCTCCTTATACAGCTGCTGTGGGGTTGTTTAAAGCAATCCAATGCTCGAATTATACAAAGATTCCAGGATAAAGTTACCATGAGTATTATAAACGTACCCTGGTATATAAGAATTGAGAAACTTTACAGAGACCTTGAGATACAACTCGTAACAGATAAAGAGTGACCTTGCTATTAAAATATCTCCTATTAAAGATTATCCAGATAAAGTTATAACTACACAAGAACCATTTAACACTTATACAAGTTATTAGTAGGACCGCGAAAGTAGTAAGTCGTGGGCGCAGTCTATTCTTCCTAGGCTGTGTCGTGGGTATGGCTATTCCTTTTTCACAATCACATTTTATTGATTAGATAAAGTTAAAAATAATATACTTAAATATATTTTTTAATAAAATGTATGAACATACCTTTGTGTGTGTTACGGGTCCGACGGTTCAATTACATTATTATTGTAAAAAGTAAGTGGTTGAAACCGAGAAAATACCGAGAAAATTGGACCGGTAGTGTCCAATTTTTTATCTCTATCCTCGATCATTTTCAATGGCTCTATTTTGAGATTATGCGTTTCTGTCAAGGATTTAGGCTTAAACATTGACTCCACTTTAAGTTGGCATGCCAAAGTGATAAATATTAGTCAGTCACCGGTACCCTGTGGGTCCTCTACCGTCTTAAAAACTTTTTTCATCATCCAGGACCAATGCATTAATTGCGCAATCCTTAATTCTTCCCCTGATTGACTACGGTGATGTGTGTTATTTTGACCTGAATGCCTCCTCAATAACTGCATTAGATTCTTACTTAACTTCCATGTCTGATCTGTAAGGCTATGTCGATTCCTGTGTTCTTCGAATAACCTTTTACTTATTTGTCGCTCTCATAGATCTGGCTTTTCTTTCTGCATTCATCCTTCACTGTACAGTCTGTTCTCCTCTGGAACGCACTCCTTCTTGAAATTAGAACGGCTAACAATAGTTATGCATTCAAGAAGAAAGCTTACGAAAATAATTTGAATAAACTGGCAGAATCATCTCATTATTAGTACATTTGTATTTATATAAATATATCATCATCATCATCATCATTACCGCCCTCACAAGTCCACTGCTGAAGATAGACCTCCCCCAAGTAATACCAGAAAGTGGCATAAATATATAATTTATGTTATTTATTTATTATTATAAGTACATAATTTATATGTAATACTATGCATATATTAAATAATTTATGATTTGTTAGTTTATGTATGCATATATTTTTTTTATATTTATTTTCTTTATATTTCTATATTTTAACATCTTACACACCTACTTCATATTTGTGCAGAGCATAACCTTAGGGTGATGCTCTATGAAGAGTATGCATATATAGAAGTCTACATATATAGAATAATAATCATACACATCATATAATATACAACATATACATATATTATGTTGTATGAACTTAAGTAAATAAATAAAACTTATTTTAGGTTAATCATTTACCATTACAACACGAACTTATCTGTCCGATTGCGAATCGATTATAGGTCTATATTTTAAATTGCTCTACCATAATTTTATCTATTTGTAGTAAATTAGTAGATTGAGAAATGTAAAAGCACAGTTTCAAGACCACTCTTTAAGCTGTGGTAAAAGTAAGGGTGATTAAGAATGAGCACACGCTATAAGTGAAAGTACGATTATCGTGAAATGCCTAACGGGTTGTCCTGGCGGGAATCAGCTGATCGGGATTGCGCAGTGCGCAAATATGAGGGGCAAGGGGTGGTTGAAAGGGGCAGGGGTTAGGGTCTGCGGCGGCGCCCGGACAGTCGCGCGCCTCCGTGGCCCGCTAACCTAGCGCGACTTTGCCGCACGTATCGGCATAATCGAGGGTCGCGCGCCCTAACTAAAATCCTAATTCGTTGAAAGAAAACTCTTTCCATTATTGTTTTAATCAATAGCGTCGACTTATTCCATGCTCTAGCTGTGATATTCGTACAAAACTGACCACGGGTCATGCGGGTGCGGTACTCCACAACATTCGTGAAATCTCCCGCTCTTCGTCAGCGCGAGAGTAAGGGAACAGTATCATTATGAGGGACGTTAGTACAGTACCTGATGAGTGTATAAAAATGTTTGACGCTTCGATTCAAGAAGTGAACGGCAAGGGGCCGAAGAAGAGGAAAAAGTCACTGGAGCATATCTGTGATAAGGGACAGCGGGCGGAATTAAATACGAGTGTGAATGAGGAAAAACCTGCGGAGAATGGAGCAAAGGAAACCGCTGCTAATGATACTGTGGAGCTCCTGCACTGGCGAGATATGCCTAAACACCTGCAGTTCAATCCTTACGTGCTGACTGGATACCGGCCGCTGCAAGATTGGAGTGGATGTGTTCGAAGTCTCTTCTATTTCCACAATGAGACCATTAACATCTTTACTCACGGTAAGAATATTTAAACTAGAAACAAACGTGTAAAGGTGTGTGCCGTGTGCAGTGTGCCGGGTCGTGGCGGCTAAAAGAATCCACATCATCTCGTGGACGACGTAAGTGGCGACGATGAAACAGGAGATGAGCAGCAGCATTTATCCGGGAACGCTCATAATAATAAGAACTGCGATTGCAAATCCGCCTGCCAAGCGTGCCAACTATGGCAAGTAGACTCCATAGACTGCCCTTATGTAGCAGTCTAAGGCTCTAAGGAGAGGTCTATATTCAGAATGGGAATTAGATAGGCTGTATTGTCCCCCCCCTCCACACACCTTAATTAGTTTTCTTTACAGCATTTGTTGAGTTCGAAACGTTGTCACATCTGAAGACTAAGATGAAATGCCTCACAGCCTGTAATTATACTATCTATCTATATACTTTAGACCCTTTAGACCGGAACATAGCAGTGTTAGCTCTGCTTTTTGGCGGCAGAAATCAGTAAGAGGCTAGTACCTACCCAGACGGAATCCTAGGCAGAAAAGATACCTAGTAAATAATTAATAACTAAAAAGTCACAGAATTATAATTGTATACATTGTAGTACTTCGTATTACTTCTACATATTGTAAATGCGGCTGTTAAATTATAATATTTAAATCACATATTCGGCACCCTAGGTTTTTAAACCAATCATGGGAAATATTCTCTCATTCTTCTTCAGTATCAGTCTATATTTCATATTACAAAATGTTATTGGAGGGGGATTTCTTTGTTTCACGCTAGTACCAAGCGTGCGCGACAAGGCTGAGGTCGAGGCTTGAGGTATGGCGTTTCCGAGATGGGCCTTGAACGTAGATTTCGCCAAAATGTGCCGCAAAACTTATACCGAGCCGAATATTTGGCCGAATATTTAGAAAAATAGATTGCCATATCTAAATAGTTCAGGTCAGTACTAGTTAAGTGTAAAGTTTATAAGAGAATTACTGTTTTCAATAAATAGGTATTTTTTTATCTTCTGTCGCTACACTAAGTAGTAGAAATATGATTAAATTATTAAAATCTCTGAAATATTGCAATTCAATGAGACACTCTTTCTTCCAATAAGTTGTATTGATTAAAATATAAAAAAATACGTTTCGTTACTAACAATAAACACCTCATTACATTATAGAGTTCACTGTAAATCAAGTTAATAAATCGAGTTATATAGACTTTTAAACAGCAGTACCTACATTTTTCAATAACCATCTTTTTATTTATTGTTCTTGGAAATAAAACTACAGCGTCCCAAAAGCATTAAGCTACAAAATTGCTTAATTGTTTTCAATAAATAGGTATTTTTTATCTTCTGTCGCTACACTAAGTAGTAGAAATATGATTAAATTATTAAAATATCTGAAATACGAGTATTGCAATTCAATGAGACACTCTTTCTTCCAATAAGTTGTATTGATTAAAATAAAAAAAATAAAAATACGTTTTAAGTATATAATACCCAAGATCCTCACGCAGCAACAGATTTAATGATAAGGCTTATTAAACAAGCGGTCAAAAAAAACACAAAAACCGTGAAAGTTCCAAACCGTAAAAAAATCATTAAGCCATGGATCACTCCAGGTCTCTTACGCTGTATCCGACACAGAGATAAATTGCACAAAAAATCAAAAGAGTCGCCAGACAACGAAGTCCTAAATATATCTTTTACTAGGTACAGAAACTATTGTAATAAGTTATTAAAAAAAATTAAATTGGAATATGAAAAAAATGAATTAAAAAAAACTAGTAATAATCCTAAGCAACTCTGGGGAGCAATAAATAACATAACAAACAGGGCAAAAAAGAAAGAAAATTCATC